>JANZXR010275292.1:0-58755 GCA_027575705.1 Erythroxylum echinodendron | reverse complement strand
AGTAGAGAGTAAAATTATCGTCTGTGATGACGTCAGAACACAGAGGACACGTCATCACATAGACGATAGAATATAGAAGGAATGATGAATAGAATGAAGAAGTATTTTCTGTGATGACGTCAGAACATAGAGGACACATCATCACATAGACAATGAAACATAGAGGATAGACCACAGACGACGGAACATACCTAGGATAACATTTATCTCTCTCAACTGTAGTATAATCAAGTTTGCCACTAACTCTGCTTGATCAATCCTAATCAAACACTCCTTACAGACCTCTCCTATGACAGTAGTACTACATAAAATGCACTCACCTCTAGCCCATATTGTAGCAACTCCCTATCATAATGCAGCCTATGTGCCAAATGCGGTGCGATAAAGGAGTATATGGATCCTGTATCTAGCCATGCAAAACCTTCAAAATCATAAATGAGAAGTGCACCTGCAACTACATCTGGTGAGTCTTGAACCTCGTGCCTGGTCATAGCATAGACCCGAGCCTGACAGAAGAATTCCCTGTGCTCACGCTACCTCTACCACGGCCTCTCTGTCCAGTCCCATTACCTCTGCTCTGCTGAATAGTAGCTTCACTCCCTGATTTGCCGCTCCTACCAGACTAAATTCCCGTAGCAGTAGGACAATCTCTAATTTGGTGATCAAAGGAACCGCATCTAAGACAAGCTCCAGATAGTCTCCGGCACTCATCACCGTGCCTCTTCTCACAGTGCTCACACTGGGATAACTGACTCTGCACTATACCTCTTCCACTGCCATTCTGTGCAAAATTACCCCTCTGTTTGAATCCTGGCTGCCTTGATCCGGCTGGTGGTCTGAAAGCTCTGTTCTGGTACTTACTGAATCCTTTACCAGAACCACTCTAAATCTCACTAGACCTTTTCAATCTGGATCCTTGCCTAGGCTCTGCTTGTCCCTCCATTAGTAGTTGTTCAATTCTGATCGAAACAGCTCTTAACTCATTGAAAGTACCCAGATCTAATGTTTTGCTTTATTGATGGGCCAATTAAACTCGCAGACCATTCTCACCTCACGCAAGTCTCCATGTATTGTTCATTCCTCTGCTATTTTATCTTTTGAAGATTTAACTTTGTTGTTTTACGTGTCCAACTCTACGCATCTTTTCATTTTTGTTTTAAACCATGCCGTCTTGTTTCAAAACCACACGTTTCTTTACATTCCTCTTTTAAACCCTTTCATTCCTCTTTTATGTCTTCTTTTAAATGTCTTTCTCTATTTTCTCAAAATTTTTAATTATAATTATACTACCATTACTTTAATAAAAATTTAAAATAATTATAATTATAATTATAATTATAATTACGTTATTATTAATTTTATAATAACATAGTTATAATTATGTTATTATAATTATAATTATAATTATGTCATTATTAATTTTATAATAACTTAATTATAATAACATTATCCTTCTTACTCTTTTTCTAATTTTAATTATACTACCAATGCTTTAATAAAATATTAAATTAAATTAAATTTTAATTTTAATTTTAATTATTAATTTAATAAAAATTTAAATTAAATTATAATTATGTTATTAATAATTTTATAATAACGTAATTATAATTATAATATGTTATTATTAATTTTATAATAACATAATTATAATAACATAATCCTTCTTTCCCTTTTTAAATTTTTTAATTTGAATTATACTACCATTACTTTAATAAAAAATTAAATTAAATTAAATTTTAATTTTAATTTTAATTTTTACTTTACTAAAAATTTAAATTTAAATTATAATTATGTTTCGTATTGGAGAATTGGGGGTGTTTATCTATATGTGTAAATGAAGAAAAAGAAGGATGAGGTGGTAGAATTGAATAAAAATTACTAATTACACTAGATTATATGTAAGAATTAATGTTGCGAATACGGTACGAGATTTGCTATCAAATTGGACTTTAGTATGGTACTATATCGATACCTGTTAATATCCGATACCATTTAAAATAATTTTTTAAATTTATAAAATAGTCTCTAAATTCTTTTAGAAATCGTAAAATAGTTCGTTGTTATATTGTACAATTGCATAGTATAGTTTATAAGTTTACATCAACCATGTTTCTAAAAATCATAATAATAAATAATAACTACAATTAATATGAAATAACAATAATTTTATATATTTCACATACAAATAATGACCAAAATTAATATGAAAAAGGACAATTATGATCTTACAAGTATAAAATCAAGAACAATACAAAATATTTGAAATATTACAATTTTATCATATAATAAATAATAATTACATTAAAATATCAAATAAAAAGAAAAATAAACATGCTTAACTTTCTAATTATTATAATTTACAACAACAATTTATGATTTAATAAATAACTTAAATTAAATTTGTAAAATTAATTATTATATTTTAAGATATAATAAAATTTAAATTATTTATTTTTAAAAATAAAATAATTTTTATTTATATAAATTTTATCTAAATGAATTATTTTTATTAGATGAATAAATTCAAAATTTATGTAACTATCCCACTAATATAATAGTTTATGATAAAAAATAAATTACTCTCATCTATATTTGTTACGGATTATAAAAATATTTAAAGTGATTCTAAATTTATGAAGTATAAAATTTATTATGAAAATTAAACTATTACATAAAATTTAAAAATTTTATTATGAAATAGTTTTTTAAAATTAAAACTTCGGAGAGTAAATATTGAAGATTTCAGTCCTACGTCTGTTTAAAATGACGAAAGCTTAATAAAATAACTACCATTAAGTATTGTGAAGATGAACCGCCAACAGTCGCATAAATACTGGTGCAAATAAATTTTCTTCTTTGTGTCTGCGCAGTTCTGCACTCTGTCTTCACTGCATATCTTCACTCTCAGTCTTCTCTCCACAAGTCACAGGTAAAAGACCATTCACTCTTTGTTTAACTTATTTCTTTACGTGAGTTTTTGTACAACTTTGCTTTCTGCTTTCTGCTTTCCATTCACTTTTTATTTTTTGTTTTCCATTCACTTTTTCCTTTCTGCTTTCCACAAGTAACAGGTAAACCACTATTCATCGAACTTTGATTTCTGCTCACACCTATATAATTATAAAAATGGCATAACTATCATTGTTTAACAGATGGCATGTGTATATATACACTATACACTGTGATTGATCCTCTTTGACGGCTATCACATGAAAAACAAAGGGCATTATTCATCGTTATTTAACTACTTGTTAAGGTTTGAAGAAGCTCTATTTAACTGCTTTAATTTCTGCATTTGGTGGAACTAAGTTGCTCAGGTCCCACTTCAAAAATTGGCCCTATAATTTGGATAATATTCAGTAAACTTCTGTATGTTATATAATGCACTCCTTAACTCCCTTGGCTTAGTTTTATGTATAACTTTGCTTGGCGAGGTGTTACTAGAATTTGATTGAAGTAAATTCGTTTGAACTCTTACTCAACTTTTTCTCTTGAACTTACACTATCAAATTTTCTACCTTTCCTGTAAAGTAGGTTCTACTCCATGTATAGCAGAAAAAGCAGCGGCATGAATTTATGCTGCTTACAAAACTATATTCTTATCTTTATAAAATTTTGAGTATGATATTTTAGATAAATATCTTATGATATTTATTTTTAAATCAAGGTTATTGTTTTTATAATGATATACAATTTTTTTGCTTATTGACTTCATTATTTTTTTCTTACATTTTTTTAGCTGCGTATATTGCTTGTTCCCAATTTATTTCAGCGACGTATATTGCTTGTTTCTAATATGTATTTATTTTTAAAATTGCAAGATGGTTAAAATTGGAAAGTATATGAAAAACTGCAAGACAGTTACCAATGATAGATCTTTATCAAATATGGATGATGAATAAAATCAACCTAGTATGGTAGAGGAGTCTGAAGATATAGAGGCTCTTAATCAATAGTCCGACGCTACAGTTGGAACTTCAAATAATGCATCTAGCCTAGAAAGAGAAGTTATTAGTACTGGTAACGTGATCTTCATAATTATATGATTGTGCATTTAAATTTTTAATATAATATTTTATATGTCTATTAATATTTATTTTCTAAATAGAAAATGTAAATTCTAAAAAATGTGGATGAGAACCAACAATTAATGCTAGACTTGCCAAGAAGAAAGCTAAAGGAAAACAAATTGATATTCAATTTCCTCCTCTGTACTGTAAAGTATGTGGTAAGCATGTTGGCCTTTTCAAGTCGGAAGTTATTATATGCATTCGACAACTTGCACCATTTTGTGTCTCTAGTTGGGAAGAGATTAATAAGGATGATAAGAAGGCAATGGGGTTATTTTTAAAGGTATGAAACTTTTTTTAATTGCAATAGAGTTTAGTTTAATTGCAATAGAGTTTAATTTTGTTGTTGCACTGAATTTGCTTCCTAATTTTCCTAACTATATTTTTCATATGAATTTTAGGATAAGTTTAATTTCTCAAATCAGGTGCAACCTTATGTGATGCAACAAGTGCATGCACAGTATAAAAATCGACATTATCATTTGCGCAAAAGCTATCTCAAGAGCAAAGATTGCCCAAAGGATGTGGAAGAAGGTGATTGGCAATGGTTGATTGAGAATAAATTGGAGACTCTAAATTTTAAGGTAAATTTAAAATTTAAGTACTTTAATTTATTTTGTTAGTTGTTTTTTATTAAAAATAAATTATTTATCAATGTCTAGGAGCAAAGCGAAAGAAACACAAGTAATAGGAGAAATCAAGAAATGAAATCAATTTCTGGTACAAAGTCGATTGTACAAATTGCATATGGGATGGTAAAGTAAAATTTTATTTACTTAAAATTAAAATTACATTTTCTTAAAAATAAGTTCCAATTAAAATTAAAAATATATTTTCTTTTCTTTTTCTTTGTTTTTTTCTTTTCAGAAAGATAAAGATTCTGATAAGTGGCCGGATGCTGTTAAAGTTTGGAAGGTAACGCGACAAAAACCAAACGGAACTTGGTCTGTTCTAAATGGAGAAGACATTATGGTATGAAAGTTATAGTCAAATTAGTTTTTTTTAATAAATTTTAATATTACTTAACTAAAATTTCAAATTATATCTAAACATGCAGAATAAGCTTCAAGAAGAGGGAGAGAAAAATAAAGAAATGATTTCGTCTGCACCTTTACCACTCGTAGAGCATTTCTGTCTTGTCCTAAAAAGAAAGTCAAGCTATTTATGCGGTTTAGGTGTTAAAGGGATAACATCTAAGTCCCGAGAAAAAAGTGAAATTCTAGCTAAAGCTGAGACTGCAAAGAAACATGCAAGTGATTTAGACGATGAGTTGCGAGACTTACTGAAATCACAAAAATACAAAATGAAAAGATTAAAGCTCAAAATGAGAACATTCAAGCTCAGGATGCAGCTATTGAGAAGCAAGCCACAGAAATGAAACAAATTTCGGCTGTCTTTACACATTTGGCAAATACTGGAGTAATTCCTAGTTTGTTACTCAATTCTTTTGCCTTAATTGAAGATCCATCAAATGCCACAACATCAAATGCCCCAACTACTAATGTAAGTTTATAAATTTATAAAATCTATAATAGTTATTATCATTTCTTATCATTATCATTATATTATTATAAATATTAGTACTAAATTTATAGCTTAATATCAAATGCCCCAACTACTAATGTAAGTTTATAAATTTATAAAATCTATAATAGTTAGTATCACTTCTTATCATTATTGTTATATTATTATAAAATGTTAGAACTAAATTTATAGCTTAATATTTTATAAACTAATTAACTGATTTTATTTTTATTTATTTTGTAGGAAACAAAACAAAAGTGAACTTCTCCATGAAGAATAGCCAGGAAATTTTACCTTAGAGAGTTTTAGCTTAAATTAGTACGTAGTAGTTTGAGATAATTGTAATAAATAATTTTCTTGGATATTAAATTTTCCAATTATATATATTGTAAATTATAATTTATTATATTTTGGAGATTTTTATATAATTTATATATAGTAATAATTTTTATTTACTTGTTTAATAAATCTTGGCACTAAAAATTTGTATCATTTGTGACAAATTTTATGTTATGACCACCAATGCAAAATTTTTTATCGATAAGCTAATTAAATTGTAAAATTTAATAATATTATTTGTGACGAACACGAACACATTAGTGATAAATTACTTGTAACATATATTCTTTATTTAGTGACAACATTATTGTAACATATAACTTTTATACTTGTGACGAAATCTGTCAGACAATATAGCCACTGATGTAAATTTCTTTTATACCTAATGTAAGTTCATTGATGAATTGATAGATTTATTTGTGATAATAATAAACATATGAGTGATAATACTTTTTGTAAGAACTAAGTTTCATTTTTGTGACGCAATGATGTTGACATTTTTTATTAAATTATTAGTGACCAACAAGTAATGGACACTGATAAAAATATTATTAGCGACAAATATTATGTCACTATTTATAATTATTTTGATGACAATACTGTTGTAACAATAAAATGAAGAACTGTTACGACTTTATTCGTCACTACTTTGTATTAATTGTGTTATCAAACTTGTCATAAATATGTAAAGTTGTTGTGACCATATATTGTTGTCACACATTCCATAGGTTTTAGTGTCGAAATTTTTGTCACAATATAATTATTTTACGACTTGATTCGTCACTACTTTATATTATTTGTGACGATAAACTTATCATAATTATGTAAAGTTATTGCGACTATGTAGTTTTGTCACGAATGTCACAAATTTTAGTTACAGTGTTTGTGTCACAAATGTGTTGCATAATTTTGACCATTTCTTAAATTAGTCACTATTTCAGTAGTGACAGAGGTATTTGTGACGGGAGATGACGACTTCAAATGTTGGACACTATTCATAATAGTGACTAATATTACTACTTTCAATGACAACTTTTACTATCACTAAAATTACAATTTTTTGTAGTGGCTTTAGCTAACTCGCATATTTGATGTGGCTATATTGTGATAGGTGTGAAATGCGTCATATTTTAGGGTATATTTTGATATATGTCTAGCCATTTATTCAATTGTTTAGTATATGTCTAAGGAAGAATTGTGTTAGTTTGTGATTTATTTATGTTTTAAGTGTTTTATAGGTTAGAACAATCCTTTAAGCTTAAATATGATGTTTTTGAGATATCTTGATGTGTTTGACACTGTTTAAGGGTAAAGATCGAAGAATGGAGGAGTTTCAGAGGAAATTGGGGCCAATTACATGGCCTACGATCATGATAGAAAGGCTTAACATAGGCCACGATCATGGCCTGGATCGAGCAGATGCACAATCACTTCCAAACTTCACATTTCGATGGTTTTTTTGAAAGAGGTTGCACATCTGCCCGACACAGACCACAATCGTGGCCTATGTAAGGCCTTTTTGTTTAGCAAGTTTTACAATTTATAAAACCCTCAATAACTGTAAGCGCACGGGTCATACTTTTTAGTACTGAAGGGTCGATCCCACGAGAAGGCTAGTAGCCTAATCCTAAGTCATCTAAGGCTCAGAGAAAAGAATAAAAAGAAATAAAAACTACAAAAGTGAATACGAAAAGTAAATATGAGAAATTGATTCAAGAATTATAACACAGAAATTTCAACAAAACAGAATTAAATTGAGCGTTCACACTGGTCACAATAGAAATCCATCTAGAGAGTTAATCAAGTTATGAGAGAGGGGATTTTACTTATCATTAATGCTAATCTAGCCATTTATGTGTTTACGAGATGTCGGTTCTAGACAGTCTTAAGATTGATTAGTCTCTCTCGAGTATAATAATTAAACCCTAAATTGTAAACTCTAATCGAATTTTGGAACTTGCAATCTCTCAATTCATAAATTACCCACAATTCTAATTAGTTCTAAAGCTATCTAATAAATAATCAGGTCTTATACGAGATCTCTCTCTATGAAATTACTGACTAGATTGATTAAGTAGTCAATTAAATCACCGACTAGATTGATTAAGTAGTCAATTAGATCTCCTACCTCTTATTAATCTGATCTAATCATTTTTATCTAGCTCACCCTCTCGGTTTGTTACCGTAATATGTAATTACATTAATCAATCAGAAAACCCAAAACAATAAACATAAAAATAACTAAATCAACATTAACTCAAAGTAAAATCCCAAAGGAGAGTTCAGAACATTATGAACAACCCGAAATCTATTTCCATACAATCCATCTCAATCTTACTCATTTAAATGAAAAAAAAGTAAATGGGGAAGAAATGAAACTCAGATTGGATGATTTGGGAAGGCAGCGACATCGAGATACCGCCTGATCTAGGGAACAACAATGTCGGGATCCACTTCTTCTTCCTTCTTCTTCCTCTTCTTCTTTTCTCTCTCTTCTTTTTCTCCCTCTTTAATGTTTCCAAGAGTGGCTCAATGGAAAGCTCTCTCTTTCTGTTCTTGTTGTTCTATTTATGTTCTTTTGAGTTTAGGGTTGAACTAGGGTTTTTCGGTGTCTAAAAAGTCCAAAAAAAAACCCTTAAAATGTCAAGTTTGGAAGTGACTGCGCATCTGCTCGATGCAGGCCACGATTGTGGCCTGTGTCGGGCAGATGTGCAATCTCTTTCAAACATTTCGTTCTGAGAGATTTTTTGGACTTTTTGGACCCAAAAAAAACCCTAGTTCAACCCTAAACACAAAAGAACATAAATAGAATAACAATAATAAAAAGAGAGAGCTTTACATTAAGCCACTCTTTGAAACCCTAAAGAGGGATAAAAAGAAGAGAGAGAGGGTCCCGATGCTGTTGCTCCTCAAATAAGGTGGTATCCTGACGCTACTGTCTTTTTGAATCATCCAACCTGAATTTCATTTCCTCACCATTTACTTTTTTATTCATTTAAATATGTAAGATTGAGATGGATTGTATAGAAATGGATTTTAGGTTGTTGATAATGTTCTGAGCTCTCCTTCGAGATTTTACTTTGAGTTAATGTTGATTTAATTATTTTTATGTTTATTGTTTTAGGTGTTGTGATTGATTAATGTAATTGCATGTTTCTGTAACAAATCGAGAGGGTGAGCTGGATAAAAATGATTAGATTAGATTGATGAGAGTTAAGTGATCTAATTAACCACTTAATCGATCTTATCAGTAATTTCATGGAGAGAGATCTCGTACAGGACCCGATTGTTTATTAGAGAGCTCTAGAACTAATTCGAATTGTGGGTAATTTGTGAATTGAGAGATTGCAAGTTCCATAATTCTATTATGGTTTACAATTTACGGTTTAATAGTTACCCGTAAGTGCATAAATGGCTATATTAGCATTAATGATAGGTAAAATTCACTCTCTTATAACTTGATTAACTCTCTTGATGGATTTCCATTGTAACTTATGTGACTGCTCAGTTTAATTCTATTTTGTTGAAATTTTCGTCTTGCCATTCTTAAATCAATTTCTCGTATTTACTTTATGTATCCACTTATGTAGTTTTTATTTCTTTTTATTCTTTTCTCCGAGCCTTAGACGACTTAGGATTAGGCTATCACCCTTCTTTTGGGATCGACCCTTCAATACTACAAAGTACGACTCGTACGCTTACGATTATTAAGGCTTTTATAAATTGTAAAACTTGCTCAACGTGTTATGCTTTCAAACCCTTGTGGTTGACTAATGTAGACTTTTTTCCTGCAGATCTCTAATAAAAAATGCATTGTTAATGTCAATTTGTTAGATATCCTAGTGATGGGAAACAATAAGTGACACAATAACTTTAATTGTTGAGGTTTAAACAACTGGATAGAAAGTCTCTAAAAAATCAATACTAGGGGTTTGATTAAACCTTTTGACAACAAGATGAGTTTTTTTGTTTGGAAATAGTCCCATCGTCATTATACTTAGTCTAAAACACCTATTTTGTACCAAAATGTGATAGTAGGCTCAGAGGGAACAAGTGTCTATGTATTATTTCTTTGTAAAGCATGAAATTCGGCGTACATAGCTTGAAACCACAAAGAATCATTTAAAGCTTTTGATACTATTGTAGGTTCAGTGTGTAGGGTAGAAACAAGAGTGATATGATAAAGTTTCATCTTGAAAACACCACTCTTAGAGCGAGTTTGCATAGGATGAGTATTTTTTCTTAATGGTAAAATGGGGTTAAGTGCAGTGTTTGATATAGTGGGCAAAATAAGATTAGGTGAGGTGTTTTGGTTGTTTAGTGGGTTTATAGTGTTTAGTGTGGTAGTATGCACTAGTGACCAAGGATTTTGATAGCTTACCTGTCTGTTGGTCGAGGATTCTGGTGATAAAAAACATTCTACTATAGAGGAGTGATCTGAGACTATCTTTTGATACGATGATTATGAGAATATAGTGGTGTTAAGCATGTTTTAATCTTATAAAATCCTCAATATTTCGTAAATAAACGGGTTATAAGCTTAGTATGTGAGGTGTTGATCCCACAAGGAATTTGTGAACTAATCAAATCCTAATTTGTCTAAGGCCCAAAAGTGTAATTAAAATGAAAATAAAAAATGAATAGGAAATTAAGAAATTGAATATATTGAAAATTAAATTGTGAAATTAACACAAAGAGATGAAAATTGAGCACAACCAATTAACAATTGGAAATTCATATAAGGAAGGTTAATTAATTATGAGAAAAAGGGATTTATCCTATCATCTAATGTTAACTTAATCACTTTTAAGCTAATCCAGTATCGGTCCTAGAAGTTTAAAGGGTGACTACTTGCTCTTGAGTTATAATCATTCAATCCTAAATCATAAACCTTAATTGAATTGAATTATGGAATTTACAATCTCTCAATTAACAAATAGCCACACATATAATTAGATCTTAAGCACTCTAATAGACAGTCAGTCCTTACACTATATCTCTCTTTGTATAAATTATCGATTTGATTGTTTACGTGATCTATTTTAACTCTTATTATCCAATCTAATCATTTTAGAATCAGTTCACTCTCTCGATTTACTACCGAAGTATGCAAATACAATAAACAATCATAATACCGATCTCATTAACATCAAAAGTAATCAAATAAACATTGATTCAAGAGCAAGTCCCTAAAAGAGTTTAGAACATCCTTAAACCTAAATTCATCATCATCATATCCATCTTATACATCAAAATGAAAGAATTAACAAGAAGGAAGAGAAATATAACTTGGAGTGGACTGGAATGGCAGCAGCAACAATAGCTCCCTCTTCTTCTCTCCTCTTCTCTCTTCTTCTCCCTTCTTCTTTAGCTTCTTTCCTAATGTAGCAAAATAGAGGATCCCTTTTAGGGCTTCCTTCTTTTGTTTTTATATCCTTTTCCTATTTAGGGTAAAAGACAAGTTTTACATAGGCCCAAATTTCAGAAATAATCCTTCAAAAGTTGAATTCAGAAGCATTCCTTATGTCTGTCATCGCACCTATCACTATTATGGTTAATGAGTCACGATCGTGGCACTTGAATTTTGACTTCTTTCACGGTCGTGGTTAGTAAGTCATAATCATGGCATGGTCCTGTTTAGCTTCTATCATGAATCTGGCTAATGAATCATGATTGTGGCTTGTGCTAGTTACTTATATCACGATCATAACTGATATATCATGATTGTGGCCTTGGTCCCTCCTCCACACTTTCTCCAAATTTTCTCTAATCTTCTTTACATAGTCTCAAACACTAGCAAACTCATCAAAACACCTCAAACACCCAACATTAAGGCCCAATAACATGTCTAAACCATAATACATTTTAAAAATGCAAACACATTACCATATAAACATAATTTTAAGCCTAAACAAGTACAAATAATCTAATTAATAACTTAAAACATACTAAAATACCCATTAAAACATAATGCAACCTATAAATATCAACATCCCCATACTTAAACTTTTGCTTATTCTCAAGCAAAAACAAAAACAAAAATATAAAATATAAAACACCAAATAATAACACATATAAGCTCACATATGTAATAATGGTATAATGACATTGAGCTTCACGAAACTCATTTATCATCAAACACAATCCTTCAAGTTATTCTAACTTATTAACTTATGAAATATGTGGTTAAGCACTTTGGACTATATATACATTTTAATTAAGACCTTAATTTCAAATTCATTCATCTCCATTACTTGCTCACACACATTGATAATTATTTGGTCAGTCAAAATTATAACCATCCCTAAGTATTTTTCTTGAAAATTCAAGCTATTAACAAAGATCAGTAGGTTTTCTATATCAAAACACTATTTTTGTTAATTTTCATTAACATTGACCTAGTATTTTGACACGAAGGCAAACATTTGTGTATGTTATTCAACTAGGTCATATTTTTATTTGTAGGCTTGGTTGGAATGTCATTCTAACCTTTTGATGCGAAGGCAAACGTTTGTGATGAATCTCCCCCAGTTACTCAGCTAGATCACATCCTCAACTAGCTCTATTTGTAACCTAAAGGATAGTAGAATAGTTATTTGTTTAAGAAATACACACTTTTTAATTTTTATTGCCTAACTCATTTCTTTAGCTAATCATTCTCATAAAAGGATAATAATGATGCCACTTTTTCAATTGACCTAAAAATTATAAATGTATGTGGAAAATTCCTAGGGTGAATGAGCTAACATCATATCCTAATTAACATACAAATTTAACCAAAGTAACCTAGGGCACTAACTTCATAAGCTAATAAATATTTACAACCTAGAAGACTATGTTGAAAGATAAATTAATTTCGTTAAGTCTTAGTCACTAACACATTCACACGAGTTATATCATGAAAACCTAAACAAGACTTAATATGCAGCATGCAAAATTCAATCTTAAAATAAAAACATACAATGCACAAAACCCTCCCCCCACTTATACAATACATTGTCCTCAATGTGAGACGAATAAATAACATATAAGGTGGGAATAAAACAAAATGGGAAGAAAACATAAGAACAAAATAAAAATAAAAATAAAACGCTAAGGTTGATCGTGTCATTTAGGCTTTAAAATTTATAAGCCCTCTTATACCGCAAGCGCACTGGTCGAAACTGTAGTATAAGAGGTGTCGATCCCAAGAGGAGGGAGAAACTAATCTAATTCTATGTTATCTAAGGCTAAGAAGATTGAATTAACAAAAATAAAGTTCACAAAAAAAGTAAATTCAAGAAATTGATTTGTAAGAGTCATAATTCAAAAATTAACACAAAAGAAATGAATTTTGAGCAATGTAGAAACACAACAAAATCAATCAAGAGAAAATTAACTAGTTATGATGAAGGGGATTTTACTTATCATTAATGCTAACCTAGCCGATTATTTATCAATGGAGTGTCGGTTCTAGACTGTCCTAGGGCTAATTACTCTCTTTCGAGTTATAACCATTAAACCCTAAATTATAAACCCTAATCAGGTTATGAAATTTAAATCTCTCCATTTACAAATTATCCAAAACCAAATTAGATCTGAAGCACTCTAATAAGCTAGTGGAACATCATATGAGATCTCTCTCCGCACAATTACTAATATGATTTATCACAGTTTCTATTTAATCTCCTAACTCTCATTAATCTGATTTTTAATCATTTTTCATTCAGTTCACCCTCTCAATTTATTATCGAATTATGCAAGAATGTAATTAAATCATGACATTCATCCAAATAACACAATGAACTAAATTATCATTAAATCAAAATAAAATCTTGAAGGAGAGTTTAGAAAACCATCAATATTCTAATTCCTATCATCATACTATCTATCTCAACTTTACACATGAATAAAATTGAAATGAAAAGGAAATACAACTTGGAATAGATGATGGGAGGTAGTGACGTCAAAAAACCTCCTGATCTGGGAAGTACGTCAAGTCAGCTTCGTTTTCGTCTTTGTCTTCTTCCTTTTCCTGCTTCTCTTCCTGTTTCATTTTTTAGGGTTTTCAATAGTGGCTGCCATAAAAGCTCCTTTTTCTTTACCTGTTTACGTTTTTTTATACTCTTTTGTGTTTTGCGTTACCTTAGGTTAGGATTTGAAAGGTCTAAAAAATCCATCGAAGTCTGAAGTTTATGAGCATTTACGCTTCTACCTGATGAAGGCCATGAATGTGGCTCACATATAAGGCTTTTGTCATGATCGTGGCCTTTGGGCTAAACCTGGAGCTTCTGTCGCAGTCGTAGCATGTAGGCCACGATCTTGGACCAAACCTGGAGCTTCTGTCTTGATTGAGGGCTATTATTTTTGCTCGAATGTCTGCAAACTCCTCTGTTCTTTGATGTTAACCCTGAAACACAATCAAACACATTAAGGTACCTCAAAAAAATAATATTTAAGATCAAAAAGCTTGAACTAACCCTTAAAGCACTTAAAACATAAATAATTGACAAACTAACATAATTCTAACCTAAACATAGACTAAATGATTGAATTATTAGCTAAACACATATCAAATTATGCCCTAAAATGTGATTAATTTACACTTATCAATATCTCCACACTTAAACGTTCACTTATCCTCAAGTAAAGAAAACAACAAACAACACAAAATTACAAAACACACAATGGAATAATTAGACAATGGCTTCAAATTTATGAAAAAATTTAATTCTAAACACAATCATTCAAGTTATTTCAGATCATTAACATGCAAAATCTACGTCTAAAAGCTCTGGACTAAATATGCATATTAATCAAAAATAAAATGTCAAGTTTATTTACCCTTTTCAATTGTACACACATATTAATAATTATTTGGTTATTCAAACTTTGTAACTAATCCTTAGTATTTTCATGAAAAATTAAGCTATTAAAAGTTTCGTAGCTTTTTATTAGAAAACATTTTTAATTACTTTTTGTGGACATAGTCTTAGTCTTTTTATATGGAGGCAAACATTGAAGCCATCTTTGTATTAAGCTGCTTGGTTGGAATGCCATTATAGCCACATTTATGATGCATGTTGATCCGGTTACTTGGCTATATCACTTTGTCAACTGGCTACTAGCTCTACTCATAACCCAAAGGCTAACATAATTATTTATTTAAATTTAAAAAATATTTTTTATATTTAACGCCTACCTTGTTGCTTTAGGTACTCGTTTTCACGAAAAAATACTAGCTAAGCTACTTAGTCGAAAGACCTAAAATGTTGAATGAATGTGACAACTTATAGGGATAAACTAACACTAATTCCTAATTAACTTGCATATTTTAGCCAAAGAATCCCAATCACTAATTTTGCAAGCTAATGACCCTTCACAACCTAATATATTATGTTCAAAATTAAATCGATTTCATTTAATCCAATCCATCGACACATTCACACAATTCACAATATACAACCTAACAAACTATCATACAATATGAAAAATTCGCACTCAAAGTAAAATATACAACCCTCCCCACACCTGAACAACACATTGCCCTTAATGTGGGAAGGAGACATACAAACACGCAAAAGGGAATATCATAAAATAAAACAAAACAAAAACTAAATGTAAAAGAAAAAGGTTAGAAACTAAACCTTATGGTGATGGAGGTGGGGATGGTGTTGGAGGTGGCAATTGGACACCTTGAGCCTTGAAGTATCGATGAATCCAACATATGTCCCGACTTTGACATCATTATATGTGAATCATCTCCTTCATCCTTCTAGAGCTTTTCGGAAGTGTGTCTCTAATTGCTTGGTGTCAACGGATATTGTATCTAACACTTTCTTCCAACCAGGTGCTTTTGTGTCTTCTTCCTCTTCGAACTCCTCGCTAGTCGAGTCCTCTTTTTTTTGCTAAGGTGGTGCTATACTAGAACACGCCTGACTAAACGTAATCTTCACATGATTTTATGGATAATGTCCTGGAGTTCCATATTGTAGGACTTTAGGATTTTAGCACGCCACAAGTGATGGTGATTTAGAAAATTAGGGAGGTAAACGGTTAGAACACTACAATCCACACTATAATACTCAACAATGGAAGAAACCAAAGTAACCCAAATTATTGCTCCTTTTATATAGAGTCGCAACAATAGCATTCAACATATGTGTGGAGGTGCACACTAAGATGCTGTGATCCATACACCACAATGGAAAAAGTTCCTTCGTTGATCACTTGTTTGTTTCTAATTTTTAAAAAACCATTTAACACTTGAATTTATGTAACAACAAGTGCTCATGGATTCGTATAATGTTGTTGTGGGCATTCTTGGTGTCGAACCACTCCAATACAATAAGCTCATTCCAACAGTGGGAAGCATAGAAGTCATCATGCTGATCGACAATGGAAGATTCAGGGAAATCTCAAATATCACACATAATTTCAATGTTCAACCCATAAGGTTGTCCCCATAACCTAAACCACATTTCCTTAGGGTTACTGGGTTTGAACTGAAGGGAAGTAAAGAATTCAAGGGTGAGCTCGCGGTAAACAAGATATTGGAAGCGTATCAACTTGCTCCATTGAATTCTTTCTGGCTAAATCTTGACCCTATCTCGCAATTCTAGCCTATCAAGCATAGCAAAATTAAAGTATTTCAGGACTACTATCTGTTTAACATTAAGGGATTGTAATTAAATACCTTCCTCCTCTACGTGGATTGGGAAGGGTGCTCAAAATTTTGCCACCTTGTTCCTTCACCCTCAGGCCGAGACTTAATTTGTTCTCGATGATTGGTTGTGCTTCTCTAACTGCTTAATGCGTGACATAATGGACTACAAGTAGGCAAAGGTTAGAATAATGTAGAAATATGGAAGTTGGTTAGAGAGAAGTGAGAGTGTTTGGAGGTTCTAAACTTAGAGAGATAAATTTAAAATGAAATTGAGTGAAAAAGTGAAGTAGGAAATGAATATATAGTTGAAGGAAGGGTAAAATGGTAAAAATTTCAGCTAGAAATCGCGTTGACAAACTTACCCTGCCGCAGGCCACAATCGTGGCCTGCAATTATTTCCCACTTTTTTCTATACACACCCCCAGGATCCTTTCCTAACTTCCTTTGATCGTGGCCTACAATGATTTCCCCTTTTTTCTATACACACCCTGGGATCCTTTCCTAACTTCTTTTTAGTACAATCAGCTCATTACACTTTCCTTTCCGACCATCATTATCAAAATTAATGCCCTACTCTTTCACGATATTTATTTAAAACCAAAACAACCTAACTATGGAGTTCAAACTATCTAAAATCAAAGAAATAACTGTTAATTTAAAACCATGGGTTGCCTCCCATAGAGCACTACTTTTAACGTAATTAGCTTGACACTCTTCTTTACTCAAGGTGGTTTGAGAGAATTCTTCGATGGTAACTCAGTTGTCAATCTCATAAAATGTACACTCGCCACCTAATTGCTTATGAAACCTCCTTCCTTTTCCCGATTCTTCCTTATCCTTCTTTTGTAAGGTTTATTCTTTATCAGGAAACATTTTTGATCATCATTCTTCACATTTTCTCTACCAAGATTTGTTCCCTTCATGATGGCCATAGGTTGGAAAGGACTTTTATGATTCTTGGTTGGTGAAAGATACTTGTTCCTCTCCTACCCTTAAAATCAACACACCCCCATCTACATCAATAATTGATCGAGCAGTGGCCAAAAAAGGCTGCCCTTAGATAATTAGGGTTTTCGTGTCTTCTTCTATGTCCAGTATGGACAAGTCCGTGAGGAAGGTGCACTTTTCGAGTCAAACATGCACATCATATTTGATACCCTTTGGACAATGAACTAATTTATTTGTCATTTTTACCAATATCTTAGTGGGGGCTATCTTACCGAATCCTTGCATCTTATATAAAGAATATGACATCATGTTTATGCTGGCTCCCAAATCGACAAATGCTCTCTCTATTTTGACACCTTTAATAATGCGTGGGATATACAAATCCCGTGAATCCTCCTTCTTTAGTGGTTTCGTTAATTTCTTTTCTTCCTCCAATTCTTTTTCCACCTTTCCCCTTATTGATTCGATCGATGTAATCATGCCTCTCGTTGTTCGATCATATCTACTACTTCATTCAGCTCAGCTTCTTTTAATGTCCTCATGCTTTGATCAGGAATGGGATCAAGGGTTGGTATTTCTTTATCTTAGGAAAATTACACCTTGTTAGTAGAGAGCCTTCCTGATTCTCTTACACGTCTTCCTTACCCTTATCCCTAAATGGATTTCACTTTTGTTGTTCCAAAATGGGGTGGGAAATTTTATGTTGATGCATTTGGGTTATTTTTAATTTTGGTTCACTTTAAAAAACATTCTTATCAACCTTATTCTTTTCCTTCCTTTCATTTTTTTAGCTTAGTGCGATTCCTTCTCAGCTGCTTGTGTAATGACCATGATACATTCTTTCGGATTAGACTCGGTGTTACTTAGAACAGTTCTTACATTTCAGGTCACTATTGCTTCCGTTAATTGAACTACTTGGACTTCTAGATTATGTATCAAAGAGGCGTGATTCTTTGTAACTTACTCAAACTTGCCATCCAACCTCTTATGTGCTTCCTCCATTCCTCCAATTTTATCTAAAATTTTGTCCAGTTTGGATTCGATTGAACTCAGTTTGTTTTGTTGGAAACTTGGTAGTCTTTGAGGTCTGAACTATCCTCCAGTGTTGTTTTACAAAGAGAAGTTTGGGTGATTTTTCCACACAGGATTGTATGTGTTAGAGTAGGGAATGTTTCCTTCTCCTCGACCGTATTGAGTTCCTATATAGTTTACTTGCTCTGATCCATTATCCTTAATTAAAAAGTAATCAACTGTATCATAATCCATCTACCCACAGAGTTTACAGTTCATCTGAACAACTTTTACTATATTTGAGGATGAAGCCTTCATGTTGTTTAGCTGCTGAGTTAAGTTATCAATTTTATCTTACATTTTTGTAATTTGATCGATAGCTACAACTCCTTTTTTCTTATGGGGAATTGTGGGTTATCTACTCCGCTCATTCGTCTATAAGTAACTATTACTTGCCATTTCTTCTAACAGCTTCTCTGTTTCATCTACCGTTTTCCTCATAAGTGATCCTCCTAAAGTTGCATCAACTTGTATGTGGGGTTACTCCGTTATAGTGTGGAGATTTTCTTTGTAAGTCTTTATATGGTTCCCAAGCTTCATAAATCGATTCCCCATCACCCTACTGAAAGCCTGTGATCTCTTTGATAATCTTCATAGTCTTAGTAAGGGGAAAGTACTTATCTAGGAAGGCATGAGCTAACTGGGCCTAAGTGGTGACATTATTTAGGTTGATGGAATGGTACCAACCTTTTGCTTTATCCCTTAAGGTAAAAGGGAAGAGTCTAATTCTTACAGCATCCTCCAACATCTGATGCACAGATTTCAAGGAAGTTAACAGCGCATTCGAGTCTTCATTTGTTAATCCATAAAATTGTAGATTTTGTTCAAGAATGTTTAGGAGAGCTGGTTTGATTTCAAAGGAAGCTGCTTGCACGAGTGGCCCAGCTTCACCTTGATTGGTTGCATTGAAGCCCAGTCTCATGAAATCGATAAGGGTTCTTAGCTGATGCCCTCAGTTTGCTCTTTGATCAAACTATTGCTGAAACTCCTAGGCCATTATTGCTTTTACGGTTTCTTTTTCTTATTCACGTCGAGTTCATTTAATTAAAAGTTCTAGATGAGTGATGTCAAGCTCTGTAGTTTTAGCTATGTGACTCGAACTCTTTGTAACTCTTGTGCTCATGCAAGAGCATGAGCACACACAAAAATAATGGGAAGAACAAAAGAACTTAAAATTAACTAAAATGCCTTAGAATAAAAAACTAAACTAATCTTAAAAACTAAACTAATCTTTACCCTCCCAGGCAACAGCGCCAAAAACTTGATCGTGTCGTTCGAGCTTTAAAATTTATAAGCCCTCTAATACTGCAAGTGCACGGGTAGCGATTGTAGTGTAAAAGGTGTCGATGCTACGAGGAGGTGGGAGCCACATCCCCCCATTTTTTGTGATTAAGATCTTTTTGTGCAATTTTCTTTTTCTTTCATTTGTATTATGCTGGAATTATTGAAGTCAATAGGAAGGTTATCGTATCAAAATTCATTGGAATTTTTGTTAAGAAGATTAAATTAACAGAAATAAAGTTTCACAAAAAAATAAATCCAAGAAATTGATTGACAAGAGTCGTAATTTAGAAATTAAGACACAAGAAATGAAATTTGAGCAATGCAAAAACACAATGAAATTAATCAAGAGAAATTAACCAGTTATAAGGAAGGGGATTTTACTTATCATTAATGCTAACATAGCTGATTATGTGTCAATGCAGTTTCAGTTCTAAACTGTCCTAGGGTTGATTACTCTCTCTCAAGTTATAACCATTACACCCTAAATTATAAACCCTAATCAAATTATGGAATTTGCAATCTGTTAACTCACGAATTATCCAAAACCTAATTAGATCGAAAGCACTTTAATAAACTATTGGAGTAGTACACGCGATCTCTCTACACAGAATTAACAATATGATTTATCACAGATTCTATTAAATCACCTAACTATGATTAATCCGATTTAATCATTTTTCATTCAGTTAACCTTCTCAGTTTATTTCAAAATTATGTAAGAAAGTAATTACATCACGATGACCAACGTGTCGTAATGCTAGTCAAAATAAAATGACTAGACTATTACTATAGCAGTGGTGAGTCTAGGTTAATTGCATCATATTTTAGGGCTTAGTTTGTTATGTATTAAGTATT
This sequence comes from Erythroxylum echinodendron, assembly GCA_027575705.1. NCBI lineage: Eukaryota > Viridiplantae > Streptophyta > Magnoliopsida > Malpighiales > Erythroxylaceae > Erythroxylum > Erythroxylum echinodendron. The sequence continues at coordinate 38,019 of JANZXR010275292.1, read as the reverse complement.
AAATTGTATGTTTAGTATATGTTTGGGTTAGAATTGTGTTAGTTTGTATGTTTAAGAGTTTTTATGGGCTAGTATAAGTCTCTGAGCTTAAATATTATATTTTTGACGTACCTTGATGTGTTGTTAGTGTTTCAGGGTCAACATCGAAGAACGAACAAGTTTTAGAGACATTCAAGTTGAAACAACTGCCCACGATTACAGCATAATAGGCCATGATCATGATAGAAGCATGGGAGCCAGCTTACAATTGTGTCATATGGGCCACGATCATGATAGAAGATGATAACATAGCCGTTGCCATGATTATGACAGAAGGGTTGGATGCCACGATCATGGCTTACATCAGCTAGACGTGAAAATAGGTGGCAACATAAAGTTTCGAGGGATTTTTCAAACCTTTTCGACCCCAGAAAAACCCTAGGTCTATTTAGAACAAAAAAGTTATTTAAAGAATAAGAAGAACACAGAGAGGGAGCTTTTGCATTAGCTACAATTCAGAAACCCTAGAGAGTGCATTAAGAGATTGAGAAAGAGAAGAAGGAAGAGAGACGTAGAGAAAAAGCCTACGCGAAGTACTTCCCTGAGCTGGAGTTTTTTCGCAGTTATTGCCTCCATCATCCATTCTAATTCTATTTCCAGTTTAGTTTCATTTTTATGATTTTATAGAATTTGGGATAGTCGTTGATGATAGAATTGTTGAATGTTGAGGATTGTCTAATCTCACCTTTGGGTTATTTTATATTTGATATTAATGAAATTTAACTGTTGTGTTTTTATTAGATTTCTTATGATTTAATTTCTGCACTTTCATAATTGGGTGATAAACTGAGAGGGTGAACCAGGTGAAAAGTCATTAAATTGGGCTAACGAGAGTTAGGTAATTTAATACAATAAGAGTTAAATCAAACCGGTAAATTTGTATGAAGAGAGATCTTGCATAGGTTTTCAGTAGTTTTTTGACAACTTCAAATCTAATTTAGGTTTTGGATAGATTGTTAATAGAGATGTTGCAGTTCCTATAATCTGATTAAGGTTTATAAATTAGGGCTAATGGTTATAACTCGAGAGAGAGTAACTAACCTTAGGATCGTCTAGAATCGGTAATCCAGTAATTTATAATTAGTTATGTTTTCATTAAAGTCTGATAAAATTACCCTTTCTCTCAATTGGTAGTTCTTAGGTTGATTCTTGATTGCGTGTTATAATTTCTATTTTGTTTATATTTCCAAATTTGATTTTTGGAAGTGATTGTGTGATTGAAATTATTCTTGCTTTAGTTTTGTTCATTCTAAATTATTGCGAATTGTTTTTGAGATTAGATTTTAATCGAAACATTAAGTACTATATGAACGACCCGTGCGCTTGCAGAATATCGAGGTCAAAATTATTAAAACTTATTCATATCAAAAATCTACGATCAATTTTTTAGTGCCGCTTTCAGGGAGGCGATTAGTTTAGTTCTTTAGTTTAAGGCGTTTAGTTTAGTATTTAATTTTTGTTTTAATTTTTTTCTTTTCTATTTTAGAAATCATGCTCTTGCTTGAACATAAGAGTCATGAGAGGTTCGAGTCATGCAGCTAAAACTTTAGTCCTAGACATCACTCGACTTGAACGAACCATTAGGGAAGCTCAGCATGGTAAAGAAAAGGAAATCATGAAATCAACAATGGCCAAGGAATTAGTAGAATATAGACCACGAAGCAAGCCAAGGACATCAACATTAGACCTTTACGGACTTCATGAGACCAAGGTTTAATGCAGCTAACCAAGAAGTAGTTAAGCCTCCCGTTCAACCAGCCTTATTTGAAATAAAAACCAACCCTCCTAAATATACTTCAACATAATGTACTACTTTATGGACTGGCAAATTAAGATCCCAAAGCACATATAATGAACTTTCTCAAAATTTGTGATACCTTTCGGTACCATCAGATGTTAGAAGATGCAATCCGAATTAGGCTTTTCCCCTTCACCTTTAGAGATAGAGCAAAGGCTTGGTACCGTTAACCCAACCAATGTCATGATGTGGGACTAGCTAGTATGTGATTTCTTAGATAAGTATTTCCCTTTGACTAAGACCACTAAGATCATCAAGAAAATGACCAACTTCCAACAAGGTGATGGGGGAATCGATCTACGAAGCATATGAGAGATATAAGGATTTCCAAAAGAAGGGCCCGCACCATAAATTACCTAAGGAATTCTTATTGTAAACATTCTATAATGGAGTAAACCCACCGACAAGAGGCACGATTGCCGTAGCTTCAGTAGGATCACTGATGAGGAAGAAACTTGACGAAGTGGACAAGCTGATAAAGGAGATGGCGAGTAATAGCTACCTATAGAAGAATGAGCGACGTAGATAGAATACTTCATTTTGAGAGCAAAAAGGAATTCTGGCTGTCGATCAAATGATGAAAATGCAAGCAAAAATTGACAACTTGATGCGACAGCTGAACAACATGAAAGCTTCATCTTTAGCTCTGGTGAAAGTCGTGCAACTAAAGTGTAAACTCTGTGGATAAATAGACCATGATACCATAGACTGTTACTTGATAAAGGAAAGCAATCCAAAGCAAGTACATTATATAGGAGCCCAGCATGGATGAGGAGGAGGCAACAATCCCTACGCCAACACCTACAACCCTGGGTGGAAGAATCACCCTAACTTCTCTTGGACAATTAATACTAAATGACAGTTTAGGCCACAAAGACAAGCAAGCTTCCAATAAGATAAACCAAGCTCGATGGAATCTAAGTTAGATAAGATTTTGGATAAAATTGGAGGCATGGAGGATGCACATAGGAGGCTCAAAAGTAAATTCTAATAACTAGAAAAGAACCATGCCTTGTCAATACACAATTTGGAAGTCCAAGTAGGTCAACTAGTAGGGGCAATGTCTATTCAAAATGCAGGAACCCTTCCAAGCAATATCGAGTCTAAACCGAAAGAACAGATCATAGCTTTCATTCAAACCTAGGAGAAGGAACTTGAACAAGTGAAGGAGGACGGAGACAAAGGAGAAGGAATGGTAATTATGGAATTCCTTCAAGGTGAGTTTGAAATTGAGTCAATTAAATAACCTCAATCTGAATTCCCATACCCTATTCTAGCTCCACAGAAGTCAATTTCAAGTAGGGCAACAAGGAATTCTAAGGAGGTTGAATCAAACAGGTTTGAGATCGTAATAGAACAACTACAAACAAGGCTCACCATAAAGGAATCAGTCCAGAAGAAGTTTAAGGAGCACATAGAAGAAGCAAACCCTTACATGGCACAGAAGAAAGATGACCTAGGGATTTTTACATTCCTTGTGGTATAAATGGAATGAACATAGATAGGGTATACGTAGATTTGGATGCGAGTATCAGTATGATGTCATATACATTTAGTCTAAAATTGGAGTTAAGAGATTTAGTACCCATAAAGATGCTAGTGAAGACGGCCAACAAAACAGTTCATCAACTGAAGGGGATTATTAAAGATGTGCATGTACAAATTGATAAATTTACATTTCCTATAAAATTCTATATATTGGACATTAAAGAAGATGTGGAAACCCTTATGGTTCTTAGACGACTGTTCCTAGCTATGGCTCGCTTATTGAAATTGATAGGGGTGAATTAACTCTGAAGGTAGGAAAGCAGCAAATAACCTTCAAGGTGTCAAAGAAAGATTACTATTCTCCTTTACCTCTAATGAATATCAAGGAACCTGAACCTCGAGGAGAATGGGATGACATTAAGGATCCTGGGAATGCGTTCAGAAAGAAACGATCGCATAGAAGAAGGCGAAGGAAGGAGAATCATAAGGAAGGTGGAAATCATAACATGGTAGCTCATATGCAAATTGTAAGATTAGTGACTACACTACCATTGTACCATTCACTCGAACCATCGTGAGCTAAAAAGAACGTTGAGCTATCGACGTTAAAACAAGTGCTGCATAGGAGGCAACCCATAGAATTTTATTTCCTTTGATTTCTTTTGTTAGAAAGTTTAAATTTCGCAGTTAGGATTATTTTTTTTCCAAATAAAATCAAGAAGGAATAGGATTTTAGGATAAATTGGATGATCGATTAAGTAAGCAAAAGAGAGGTAAAAGGGACATAAAAGAATTAAGAAGCGATTTCGAAAAAAATGTGAATGAGCAAAAGAAGAAGCTAGGCCAAGATTATGGCCTATGATTGGGCAAAAAGGGAAACACGTGAATTTTAAGTAAAATTTTACCATTTGTAGCCTCCAACCAACTATATATTCATTTCTAACTTCACTTTTTCATTCACTTTCATTTTTACTTTATCTCTCTGGATTTGAAACTTGCAAACACTCTCGCATCTCTCTATAAAAATTTCAAACTTCAAAATTTCTTCCAACTCAACCTATTCACAAGCTAACAGGACGTACATTAAACAACTAACTAGACGGGAGCAATCATCGAGATGAAACCAAGTTTTGAGATGAGAGAGAAGGAATAGAGCAACAAACTTCAGAGAACCCTTCCTAATCTACACAGAGGAGGAAGGTATTTGTTTTCAATCTCTCAATGCTAGACAAATCGTGGTTCCTAAATATTTTGATTTTGATATGTTGATAGGTTAGAACTACGTGTTAGGGTAGAGAATTTACTGAAAGAATTCAGTAGGCCAAATTCATACATTTCCAATTTCCTATCTACCAGGAGCTCACTTTGGAATTATTTACTTCCTTTCCTATAAACCTAGGAACCCCAAAGAAATATGGTTTAGGTTACAGGGGTGAGCTTTGAACTGAACATAGAAATTATGTGTAATATGTGTAGGTTCCCCAAGTCGTCCATTATCGATCAGCACGATGATTTTCGTGCTTCTCACTATTGGAACCAGCTCATTGGGTTTGAGCAATTTAGTGTCAAAAATGCCCATAACAATATAATAAGGACCCATGAGTACTTGTTGCTGCATAAATTTATGTGTCAACTGGATTTTTTGATAAATCAGAAACCAACAAATGCTCAACAAAGGAACTCTTTATGTTATGGTGCATGGATCATAGCATTCTAGTATGCACCTGCATACACTGCTAAATGCTATTATTGAGACTCCGTGCAAGAGGAGCAACAATCTAGGTATGGGGTATCTAGTGTCTGTCATTGCTAAATATTATGGAGTGGACTGTAGAGGGATAACTATCCATCTCGTAGACTTCCTAAGTCGTCACCATCTATAGCGGGCTGAAATCATTAAGTCCCACAACATGGAACTTTGGGATATCAACCAAAAGACACATGTTAAGATTAGGGATAGTTAGGCAAGTTCGAGTATAATGCCAACTCAGCAAGTAGAAGAGGACTCAACTAGTGAAGAGTCCAAAGAGGAAGAAGAGATAGAAGAACCGAGATAGAAGAAAGTTTTGGTTACAATCTCCTTAAACAATAAGGTGATTACAGATACACTTGTGGAGAACTCCAGAATGATGCGGAAGATGGTCCGAACTCAAAGATATTAGAGCCAGGATATACGTCATATCCATCGATATTTTGAAGCTTAAGGCGTTCAATTGCCACCTGCAACACCATCCCCATCTCCATCTCCTTGAGACTTCCCCTTTCTTTTTGAAATTAGTCTTCATCTTTATTTTTATTTTTTACCTTAACTTATGTTTCTTCTTTTCTTATGTACTTTTTTTCCCTTCTCACATTGAGGACAATGTGTTGTTCAAGTGTAAGGAGGGTCATATGTTTTGCTTTGTATGTGATTTTGCATGATAGTTATTAGGTTGCATTTTGTTAATTGTTTGAATTTGTCAATGGTTATATGGATTGGAATTGATTTAATTTTGAACATAGTCTATTAGATTGTGAAGAATCATTAGCTTACACAATTAGTGAATTGGGGTCTTTGAATAAATATACAACATAATTAGAATTTAGGGTAAGTTTGTCACCCTCTAAATTGTCACATTCATTCATAATTTGAGGCCTTTTAACTTAAGTAGCTTTACTAGTATTTTCATGGAAACGAGTAGCTAAAACAACAAGGTAGGTAATAAAAAATATTTTCTAAATAAATATCTATTTTGATGACCTTTGGATTATGAATAAAGATAGTAGCTAGTTGAAAATGTGATATAGCTAAGTAACTAGATCAACACGCATCACAAATGTGTGCCTTTAAGTAAAAAGATATAATGACGTTCCAACTAAACATCTTAATAAAAACATAACTTAGTCTAGTAACCGGATCGACATTCATTACCAAAGTCGAGTAACCGGATCGACATTCATTACCAATGTTTACCTTCGCGTTAAAAGACTAAATCCATGTTTAGTAAATAAATAAATAAATAAAATTGTCTTTATAAAAACTTACCGAACTTGTAATAGCTTGACTTTTCATGGAAAAATACTTAGAGTAGTTACAGAGTTTGAATGACCAAAGAATTATTAATATGTGTGTGCAATGGAAAAGGGTAAATAAATTAACACTATTTGGAGTAATTTATATATTTAGTTCAAAGCCCCTAGATGTAGATTTTGCATGTTAATGATTTAATATAACCTAAATAATTATGTTTAAAGTTAAATTTATTTTAATAGTTAAAGTCATTGTCTCATCACTGCATTATTTGTTGTCTATTTGTTATGTGTTTGTTATTTTGTTTGCTTGACTACAAGAAAAAGTTTAAGTGTGGGGATGTTGATAGGTGTGAATTGCATCATGTTTTAGGGCTTAGTTTGTTATGTATTAACTATTAATTTGAGTGTTTAGTATGTTTTTAAGTTAGAATTGTGTTAGTTTGTGTGTTTAAGTGTTTTTATGGGTTAGAATAAGTCTTTGAGCTTAAATATTATATTTTTTATGTACCCTGAAGTATTTGTTAGTGATTCAGGGTCAACATTAAAGGACAGAAAAGTTTCGAAGACATTTTGACTGAAACAATGGCCTAACAAAAGCATAGGAGCTAGCCCACGATTGTGGCAACGACAGAAGATTATGACACAACCCACGATTGTGGCCTAATCTCCACAATCCTGAGAAAAGTGTTGAATGTAGGCCACGACTGTGGCCTGCATTAGACAAACGCTCTAAGTAAGTGAAAATGTTAAGTTTTGAGGGATTTTTGGTCCTTTTTGACCCTGAAAGAACAAAGAGATGGAGCTTTTACATCAACCACAAATCAGAAACCCTAGAGAGTGCATCAAGAGATTGAGAAAAAGAAAAAGGAAGAGAGATGTGGAGAAGAAGCCTACCCAAAGTACTTCCCGAAATAAGAGGTTTCTCATAGTTGCTGTCTCCATCACCCATCTCGATTCTATTTCCATTTTAGTTTCAACTTTATGATTGTATAAAATTTGGGATAGCCGTTGATAATAGAATTGTTGAATGTTGAGGATTGTCTAAACTCAACTTCGGGTTATTTTATCTTTTATATTAATGAAATTTGATTGTTGTGTTTTTATTGGATTTCTTACGATTTAATTTCTGCACTTGTATAATTCGGTGATAAACTGAGAGGGTAAACCGAGTGAAAAATCATTAAATTGAGCTACCGAGAGTTAGGTAATTTAATATAATAAAAGTTAAATCAAAATGATAAATTTATGTCAAGAGATATCTTGCATAAGTTTTTAGTAATTTTTGGACAACTTCAGCTCTAATTTAGGTTTTGGATAAATTGTTAATCGAGAGGTTGCAATTCCTATAATCTGATTAGGGTTTGTAAATTAGAGTTAATGGTTGTAACTCGAGAGAGAGTAATCAACTCTATGATCTTCTATAACTGGTAATCCAGTAATTCATAATCAGTTAGGTTTTCATTAAAGTTAGATAAAATTTCCCTTTCTCTCAATTGGTAGTTCTTAGGTTGATTCGTGATTGGGTGTTGTAATTACTATTTTGTTTATATTTTCAAATTTGATTCTTGGAATTGATTGTGTGATGAAATCATTATTGCATTACTTTTTTTCATTCTAAATTATTGCGAATTGTTTTCTCCTTAGACTTTAAGATTAGATTAACCCTCCTTGCAGGATCAAAACCTTAGGTATTATGCAAATGACCAATGGCTTACAAAATATTGAGGATAAAATTATTAAAACTTGTTCATATCAGAAGCCTGCGATCACTTATGAAATGAAGTTAATTGATTTTTAAGTATTGGGGGGTTCTGGATTTAAAAAATAAAATAAACCTAATGAAAACAAATTAAAGAAAACACACAAAAAATGATAAAATTGGGAAATTCGATAGGGATCCAGTTCTTTGGTTCAATCTCGGCCTACACCCTAATTAGGCATAATTCATTGATTTGCTATTCTTTTATCTCTCTTAGCAATTATTGGTCGTAGATTAGCAATAAGCTTTATTAATCCCAATTTTTCCTTAGATCCTAGTAAATTAGGAAGTGCTCCTTAATTAACCCTAGTTATCGAAAAACCTAGAATAAGCTCTCTAAATTTATTCAGACAACTGCCTTACGAATCAGAAAAATAAACCAATTTATGTAATAATCACACAAACTCTGATTATTTAACCTATGTTATCTCTAATGATTCGAAACTATTAGTTACCACACATGAATCGAGAATACAACAATAACATATTGCATTTGATTTTAGCAATGGAATTTCATGAAAAACGATTCAATAGAGCATTAAAATCATCATCTTTCAAATACCCAATCAATTCATACAAGAAAACAAAATCAATTTCTAATGAGAGAAAGAAACAACAAAACAATTAAAAAATGCTTAACTCGAGTCGTCGGTGTCGATGTCACCTCCGAACTGACATCAAGAACATTGCCTTCTACAGGTCTCCTAAGCAAATGCTTCAGCACCCATAACTAACCCTAGCTGAAACTTGTTTCTACTCTTCACTGCTACAAGCTTCTTTCTACTGCAAACTCTCTCCTCTGTTCTCTTCTCTCAGCCATTATTCATTGATGTAACGAATAAAGATGATTTTGGTCTACCGTCACTGTTCACATCTCCTTTCTTTCTTTTCTAGCTACTTTCGTGTTCTCTCCCAGCCACTTACTATTTGTGATATTAGAGAAGTGCTCTAAAGGTAATCACCTTAAGCACTTATTGTACAAATCATTTTATGATTAATAAAGGCAATTTTCATTATTTTGATGTTCATACGTTTATAGATTTGATGTTAATCTTAAGTTGATTTAATGAAGTCCTTAATATAAAAACTAGCATAGAGGAAATTATGATGAAATCGTGATAATGAGATTCCTATCATGTGTAATTATATTAGTATCTAAACTTTCCCTAGTCATAGGATTAATGAGATGGAATATCATTGATCCGGATAGACTAGCGCATATTATACTTTTTGTTTATATGAAGCAGTATATCTCATAAGATATAGACAAGAGTTTATGAGAGTTATCATGTGGATGCTCACTAAGGGTAGTAAGTACATTAGATTGACCTACTATGAAACAATCATATGGATATTCTATTGCAGTGTCAATGATAGTCACATCATAACAATCCCACAAGTATTCTTTGACTTGAGGTGCTCAAGGATATCTCAGATACTAATCTTGTATTTTGACTCCATTCATTGATGCCTTTTAGGGGTTACTCATAAGGTGGTGACTGGGTATAGCTTGAGGTATTTAGAGGTAATGGAGTAACCAATAAAGGATTCGCCACTCTTGATAGAAAGAGATGATACCTAAGGCGTCTTATCGGGGTCATTCCTCAGGAGTCCCTAGCCAAAGCAGATGTGTCACAAAGATAGCTTTCAATGATACATGGAGTAATGAGATCCTTAGGACAAGATCTAATATCACTTGGACTAGATGTGACGTAGTCAGTCTAGTGGGAGTTGACACTTTGACCATACTTTGAACCAAGTGGGGTATAGATGATGAAAGGGCAAATTGTATGGCATCATTGTATAAGGAAGGGTTCATAGGCAAACCATTGACTTTCTGCTTAATTACAGGTCATGATGTGTTGCTAGATATCGCTCTTAATTTACTTACATTAAGTGTTAATTCAAGTGGCTAACATAACTGAGAACCTAATGGTTCACATACATAGGAGATCTGAAAGATGAGTAAAATGGTCTTGAATGGTGATTCGAGATATGAGAGAGTGTTTTAGGATTGTATCGCGATGTGATCGTGGTAGAAAACATTGTATGGAATGGATTAGAAATAAGTGTTATTGGATTCCATTAATCCATATTATTCATAGTCATTAACTTCCTATAACTTCCATTAATTCATGACAATTAACTTCCCATAACTTTAGTGATGGGAGTTATGGAAGGCCTAATGGTGTAGAAAATTGAGATGATTCGTGCATCTTGTGCAAGACACAAAATGAAAAAGATAGGTTCTTTTTCTTACACACAAACTTTTTCTCTCTAACTCTCTCAAAAGTTCTTATCTTTACTAACACAAAGAAAGAATTCTAGCCATCTCCTAGTAACGTTTCATCCTTATATCTTCATGTGTACTTTCATTAGAGACGATCTGCATTGATCGTTATGATTTACGACAACCCAACGTGGAGAAGATTAAAGAACAAAGGAGATAAACATCTTACATTTCATGTTTTTGTTTTTCTATATCTATATGCATGAGTAGATCTAGTTTTTTAGATTTCATTTTATTTCCAGTACATATATTTGATATATATTATGTATGAGATGCATGATCGGAACCTAACAGTGGTATCAGAGCCATCTTGTTCCTTGTTAGATGTAGAATATATGACATGTGAAATCTGTTTTCATGGTTGTGACAGCTTAGGGTCCTGTAATGTTTTGTTCGAAATTAATTATAGGAAAATGTTTTTCACGATTTTCTTTCAACTATCTGTTCATAATAAGTAAGTGAATGATTCAGTATTATTGAAAATAATTTTAATTTGAATAAAATATTTAATTTCAACTTTACAAGAAAATATATGAAATATGTCTTTTTGCTAGGCATGTGATGTCTACTGGCTAAACTGATGAGGTTACACAAGATTTTCGTATAATTTGATTCTGGAAAATTATTTGAATATATTTGGGATGTTTTTATGCCACTTTAAATTTTGTAGTATTATCAAAAAAAATTTAATAATTTTATCGAAGAATTTTCCATATCTGGACAGTTTTCTGAAATTGTAAGATCTATTTTATTTAATGTTTTTGTATGTTTATTTTTCGGTTCCTAATCCTTAAAATTTTTTTATGTCAAAAAAATGTGTTAAATTGATGTTTTATGCATGCATAAATGATTTTTCTCAAATTTTGATTTCTAGAAAATTTTAGAAGTCATATTTATCATTTTTGGTTTTTTATCGGTGTTTCGGTAATCATGATAATTTTTCGGTGATTCCTAAATTATTTTGATCATCATGAAATGATTTAGAGATTGTTGGAATGATGATTTTATGTTATGGAAATTTTGAGAAATTATAGAAATTAATTTTAGTGGAGCAATAGATTTTCTAGTAGGACTAGACAAATTGGCTTGTATGAAAAAATTAAAGTTGTTTAATTTTGGACATCAAATAATTATTTTATGGTTAATTAATTATGAAATAATTACTGAAATTAGGAATTCATGTTAATTATATTAATATTAATCGCAATCGAAATAACATACGTTAGTAATTTTGGCCAAGTTAGTAAAAGGAAGATAGGTAATGTAAGTGTTAAATTGGGCTTAGATCCAAGTGTTGGATTGGGTTTCCATGTTACGATCCATAATATGTCATAACCAAAATGATGTGTTTACATATATGCATTAGAGAATGCATGGTTACTTAGGAGAATGTATGGGCTTGCATGATGGATGGTTATGGGCTTAGGCCCAATATATATATATATGTATATATATAAGAACATCTAAGTTAGATGAGACCTTAGTCAAACCCCTCACTTAGAATATTAAAACTAATGCCTTCCTTTAATGTGGCGAGAACCAAAATCCTTTTATAGTTAAGGTTGTTAGGCAAACCCAAGCCTGCTCTAAACAGATATGTTCGAACCATGGAAATAGGATTTCTAGATTAATTGGTCAGTTTTAACTAGAAGCACTGGTTTGTTAGGCAAACCCAAGATCAACGTGGACAGAAGCGAATTTGTGTAGTATAGATTAGATGTAAACATGTCAAGAGTTGATAGCCCAATGAGTGTGCACACATCAACAGTTGATAGCACTACATTCGATAGTTACATTGGAGATGCAATTAGTATGATTGATACCTACTAGTTAAACTAAGGTAGTTTATGGGCAAACCTTAGATCATTCTTAAGGATATTAGATATCAACCCACTAGGATAATTTATCTATGACTTCTCTCGAATTTATATTGAGGGTTATGAATTTGTGAAAATAGTGGAGGCCATAATACGTGTTATTAAAGTTCTTATAGACATGCATTTAAGTACATCTTAATTTTTCTCTATTTGACGATAGGTTGCTATTACCCGAGTTAACACAATGAGTACTATTTTAAATATAAGATCATTGATGGAAGCTAGCAAGTTGACTAGACCAAACTTCCTTGACTGACTTAGGAACTTGAGAATAGGTCTCAAGTTTGAGAAGCTTGGTTATGTCTTGGAAGAACCACTTCCCGATACCCCTGCTGCTGATGCTTCTAATGAAGATCGGAGGGAATATAGGAAGCATCTCGATAATAGTGAGATTGCTAGATGTATTATACTAGCCACTATGTCATCAGACCTACAAAAGCAACACGAGGATCTAGATGCTCATACCATAGTCTATCATCTTAGGGAGCTCTTTGATGAGCAAGCAAGGTTTGAAAAGTTCGAAACTTTGCGATTGCTCTTCCACTCTAAGATGGTTGAGGGGGCATCTCTAACGTAGTATGCACTGAAGATAAATGGCTACATCGAGTGGTTATCCTCCTTGGGTTTTCTTTTCGATCATGAATTAAATATTGACTTAATTCTGATGGGTTTAGTTTGATAGTTACTCACAATTTATGCTTAATTATCGGATGAACAATATATCTAGTATAATTCCTGAGCTGGTCAAAATGCTCAAGGCAGTTGGGCCATCTGTTTGTAAAGACAAGGCTGTGATGCTAGTGGACTCTTCTAGTTCGAAGAAAAATATTCAAAAGAAGAAGTCCGCAGGGCCTAAGGGAGGTGTCAAGAAAGCAAAGAAAACTGCCTCGAAAGGAACTTGCTTCCACTATCGCAAGGACAGCCACTGGAAGAGAAGTTGCAAGGCCTATCTAAAGTCCATGAGGCAGATGAAGGCATCTAATTCCCTATCTACTTCAGGTATTTATGTTATTGATATTCATACTATTCATACTATTTCTGATAACAAAATTTGGGAATTAGATACCGATTGTGGCTCACACATTTGTACTGACATGGAGGGCCTCAAGAACAGTAGATAACTCAACAAGGGAGAGTTAGACCTATAAGTGGGAAATGGAGCAAGAGTTGTTGCATTAGCTGTAGGCACGTATGTATTGATGCTCCCTAATGGGTTTGTACTAGAATTGGACAATTTTTTTATGTACTTACTTTGACTAAAAGTGTAATGTCTATTTCTAGTCTTAATAAAGTTAGATTCTATTTAAATTTCAATAACAATGGTTGTTCAATTTATTTGAATGGAATGTTATATGCTTTGCGTACATTGTGCAATGGCATATACATATTGGATATGTCTAATCCGATTCTAAATATCAACAATAACAAAAGAATAAAATGAGATAATGTGAAATTTTCTTACTTATAGCATTGTCACCTTGGCTATATAAGTGAGAGACACATGTCTAAACTACACAAGTATGGTAGTTTAGGGTCATTTGATTATGAATCATATGACAGATGAGAATTTTGCTTGTTAGGCAAGATGACTAAGTTACCCTTTAAGGGAAAGGATAAACGAACTAGTGGAATTTTAGACCTAATACATATTGATGTATGTGGTCTGATGTCCATACATGCCAAAGGTGGTTCCGTATGCTTCATTACCTTTATTGATGACCATTCTCGATATGGGTATATGTATCTTATGATATACAAGTTTGAAGCCTTTGAAAGGTTCAAAGAATTCAAAAATGAAGTTAAGACACAACTCGGTAGAAGTATTAAATCACTTTGATCAGATCGAGGTGGTGAATACTTAAGCCAAAAGTTTTTAGATTATCTCAGGGATAATAGAATATTGTCCCAGTGGACTCCACCTTACACACCACAACATAATGGTGTGGTTGAGAGGAGAAACTGAACCTTGTTAGACATGGTGAGGTCTATGATGGGTTTAGCGAATTTACCAAAATCCTTTTGGGAGTATGCACTTAAAAATTCTATTTATGTATTAAGTAGAGTCCTATCCAAGTCAATTGATTTTACTCCATATAAGTTATGGACTAAAAATAAACCTTAGCTTTCTCATATGAAAGTTTGGGGTTGTCCTACATATGTGAAGCGAATTTAGTCAGATAAGCATGAAGCTAAATTTGACAAGTGTCTGTTTGTATAATATCCTAAGGAAACTATAGGATATTAGTTCTACCACATTATAGAGCAAAAGGTGTTTGTTTCAAAACATGTTGTCTTTTTAGAGAAAGAGTTTCATCCAAGATAAGACAGTGCGAGCAAAATTAAACTTATGGAAGTTCAAGATGCTCAAACAACGCAGATCAACTGTCTGGACCCTAGACTATTGTTAATGAAGATGGAACAATAGTTCAACCTTCTGACACACAAGAAATTTATAAGTCACGTAGGGTACGTCATGTTCCTGACAGATACTAGTTTCTTATAAGTGAACTTAACGACGTATTGCTTATAAAACATGATGAGCCTATTACCTATGAAGATGTTCTAAAGAGTTCATAATCTGACAAACAGCTTCAAGCTATGAATTCGAAATGGATCCATATATAAAAACCAAGTATGGAATTTGCTTGACCTATCTGAAGAGATAAAACCTATAAGGTACAAATGGGATTTCAAGAAGAAAACTGATATGAAGGGTAATGTAGTTACTCATAAAGCTAGGCTTATAGCTAAAGGTTATTTTTAAAGGCAAGGTGTTGACTATAATGAAATGTTTATCCCAGTAGCTATGCTTAAATCCATTAGGATTCTCCTAGAAATTGTCGCTCATTATGGTTATAAGATATGGCAAATGGATATGAAGATGGCTTTCCTTAATGGAAACCTATCCGAGGATGTGTATATGACACAACCTGATGGTTTCATATCCATGAATGGAGAAAAGGTATGCAAGCTTCAGAAATCTATTTATGGATTAAAGTAAGCATCCAGGAGTTGGAATATCCAATTTGACGAGACAATCAAAGAGTTTGGTTTCTCACAAAATCCAGATGAGCTTTATGTGTATAAGAAGGTTAGTGGGAGTGCAATCGTATTCCTTATACTATATGTAGATGACATATGCTAATAGGAAATGATGTTTCAGCTTTGCAATCATCAAAATTTTTGTTGGCTAAGAACTTCTCTACAAAATACCTTAGAGAAGCAACTTATATTTTAGGGATAAGGATCTATAGAGATAGATCTAAGAGGTTGCCTGGTCTTTCTTAGTATACATATATAGATAAGATGCTAAAGAGGTTTAATATGGAGCAGTCTAAAAGAGGTTATCTTACCATTGTACATGGGATTACACTCCCTAAATCTATGTGTACAAAGACGTAAGATGAGAAGCCTCGCTTGAGTTTGATTCCTTATGCTTTGACTATAGGATCAATCATGTACGCTATGTTATATACTAGACTGGATGTATCGTATGCTTTAAGTGTTATAAGAAGATATCAGTTGGACCCCGATGAGGGTCATTGGCTAGCTATCAAGAATGTCTTTAAGTACTTAAGAAGAACTAAAGATGTATTCTTGGTATATGGAGAAGGTGATCTTATGGTAAGCGGGTATACTCATGCCAACTTCCAATCTGATATGAATGACTCTAGATCCTAGTCTGGATATGTATTCACACTAAATGGTAGTGCAATTAGTTGGAAAAGTTCCAACTAACTGCACTACCATTCAGTGTGAATACATTGCAGCTTTAGAAGCGGTAAAGGAATCGGTTTGGATCAAAAAGTTCATAATAGAACTTGGTGTGGTTCTGAGCATCGCTGACCCAATGCAGTTGTATTATGACAATAACGAGGCTATGATGTAGGTCAGGGAACCGAGGTCTCATCAGAAGTCTAAACATATACTCAGGGGCTACCATTTGATTAGAGAGATCATTGGTAGACATAATTTCAAGATAAAGAGAGTTCCTACCAATCAAAATATAGCTGATCCATTAAATAAGCCTGTTTCCCAAAAGAGTTTTGTGTCACATGTACACACCTATGGCATTAGATATCGAGGCGATTGGATTTAGTGCAAAGTGGGAGTTTGTTAGAGAAGTGCTCTAAAGGCAATCATCTTTAGCACTTATTATCCAAATCATTTTATGATTAATAAAGGTATTTTTCATTATTTCGAGGTTCATATGTTTATAGATTTGATGTTGATCTTAAGTTGATTTAATGAAGTCCTTGATACAAAATATAGCATGGAGGAAATCATCATGAGATCATGATAATGAGATTCCTATCATGTGTAATTATATAGTATCTAAACTTTCCTTAGTCATAGGATTAATGAGATGGGATATCATTAATCCGGATAGAGTAGCGCATGTTATACTCCTCAATTAAATCAAGCAGTATATCTCATAAGCTGCAGACATAAGTTATTTAGGGTTAACATGTTGATACTTACTAAGGGTAGTAAGTACATTAGATTGACCTACTATAAGACAATCATATGGATATGCTATTCCAGTGTTAATGATAGTCTCATCATAGCAATGGTGCAAGTATCCTTTGACTTGAGGTGCTTAAAGATATATTAGATATTGATCCTGTGTTTTGACTCCATTCATAGATTCCTTTTAGGAGTTACTTAGGGTGGTGATTCGGTATAGATTGAGGTATTCAGACGTAATTGAGTAGCTAATAAAGGATTCACCACTCCTGATAGAAGGAGATGATTCCCACAGCCTCTTGTCAGTCTAGTGGGAGTTAACACTTTGACCATACTTTAAACCAAGTGGGGTATAAATAGCAAAAGGAAAAATTGCATGGCAATATTAAGTATGGAAGGGTTTGTAGTCAAAATATTGACTTTCTGGTCAATTGGAGGTCATCACGTGTTGCTAGACACCGCTCTTGATTTACTTGAATTAAGTGTTAATTCAAATGGCCAACATAATCGGGAACTTAATAGGTCACACATATAAGGGACTTGAATGATGATTAAAATGATCTTGAATGGTGATTCAAGATATAAGAGAGGGTTTCAGGATTGTATCGCGACATGATCATGGTAGAAAACGTTGCATGGAATGGATTAGAAACAACTATTGTTGACTTCCATTAATGTATGCTATTTGTGGTCATTAACTTCTCATAACTTCCATTAATGCATACTATTCGTGACCATTAACTTCCCATAACTTTCCATTAGTGATGGGGGTTATGGAAGGCCACATGGTGCAAAAAATTGAGAAGATTTTCGTGCATCTTATGTAAGACACAAAATGAAAAAGATAGGTTCTTTTTCTTACATATATATTTTTTCTCTCTAACTCTCTCATGAATTCTTGTCTTTGCTAGCACAAAGAAAGAATTCTAGCCATCTCCTAGAAACGTTTCATCCTTCTATCTTCATGTGGACTTTCATTAGAGATTGTTCGCATTGATCGTTGTGGTTTACGACGACCCAACTTGGGGAAGACTAAAGAACGAAGGAGATCGTTAGAAAGGTATGTAAACATCTTACATTTCATGTTTTTGTTTTTCTATATCTATATGTATAAGTATATCTAGTTTTTGAGGTTCCATTTTACTTTCACAGTGTATATTTAATATATATTATGTATGAGATGCATGATCGGAACCTAGCAGATGATGTAACGAATAAAGATGAAGTACCACCCTACTATTCACATTTCTTTAAAGACCTAAGTTATTTCTATGTGTTTTATCAACGCAGATGTTGTGCGTTTAACACATAATGCCTGTGTTGAACATAGACAATGCAAATGTCTACATTCAACACAGACCTTCCAGTTTGTTGTGTTGCTACTTCTACCTTGACATCCCAGTCTATTGCTGCAACGTTTTACTCCACCTGCTGCTGTGTTGTTTTTGATCTCTTCCATCTGCATGCATGTCGTTTTGTTCTTCAACTCTTAGTTACTACATATGTTTTTCTCTCCTATTGTTTCTTCATTTTTCCAGCAAGCACTTTGAATTCTTCATCTTTGTATTTTGTTTTTTCCTTGTCTTTTAATTTTTCTTCTTCTTACTCCATTAAGACAAGTGAAAATTAATCTTCAAAAAATGGCCCAAATGTAGTGCTTTTTCGACTCACTTTAATTTCTTTACTTCTGAATTGTACCTAAAATCATATATGAACTAAAGTGAAAATCTTAAGCATTTTTTTATTATTAATCGCTAAATGTAAATGATAAAATGTATCAATAATTAAACATATATCAATTTCCCCTACACTTAGCTTTTAGCCGTCCTCGGGCAAAGCATCTAAATTAAGCTTAAAGTCCTGAAACGTGTACTCAATTCCCATATTTTTCAAGTCTATATAATCATAAACAAAGATGAATGACTTTCAAAAATCATAGCAAGAATTCAACATTCAATGCTTCTTCTCATGATCAATCAACAAGCATCATCTTTACAAATCGAGCAATCTAATAGTAGACTCAGAAAATGTGTTTAACTAAAATATATCTATAGGTACACTCAACACCATTTATAATCATGACAATCCATAACTTTGCATATAATTTCATTTCTCCACCACTATAATTCATATGCAAAATCATGATCAAAGGACTTTTTAGGGTTGTAATGTGGGTAAAGGTAAGGTGAGATGTGTTTAGGTCAAGTAGCATGAAAGTCATTAAAGCTAGTGAAACAAAAGTAATATTCAATCAAAAACTGGATACCGTCAGCTACGATGAATGCAATATTTATATTTCACAACCACATTCAACTCTCACTTGCCAACCATATGAAGTATATACCAATCCGAAGGAATCACTCATACAATTTATGCTAACAATATATTGAAACCACAAGAGTGAACTTTCTAAGCCAACATCTACCTCATGTTCAACATACTCAAATAAAAAATTCATTACAACTCGACGAAGATGCATTAATTATGAATAACTTTGCAAACTCATATGCACTTATTCCTTGATAAATTTATTTGAACAAAAATTTTACATTCTTTTTCTTTTTTCTCTTTATTTCTTTTTTCATTTTCTTTTCTTATGCTTTTCCCTTTTCTCTTTTATTTTTTTCTTTCCCCTTTCTTTTTTTTACTTTAGAAGAAACTATATTAATATGGGAATTTCAATTACAAAACATCCTAACATCATTACATATATAAACACCCCCACACTTAAAATTTTGTACATCCACAAACTCAGCAATCACAAATGCTCCACTAACTTATGTCTTAGGTAAGACATTTGAGTAAGTATAAAGCATGTAATGTGGTTAGTACACAAAGAAAAAATATGAAGCTCAAAGGGGTTTATCAAGGGAAAATTCATGTCAATAGGATAGGTTATTTGGCTAATGTAGTTTATGAAAAACAAAGAATGCCTAATCATATCCATATTAATGCATATGATAAAAATGTAGTCTCAAATAGAAATTCAACACAAAATTGGGATGTACATGTCATGAGGTTACACATTGTCAAAAAACAATGAGACTAATATGAATGTTTCAGCCTAATAAGGCTCAAAATCTTACCAGCTTTGTCTACCACAAGTCACTATTATTCTAAAGATAATGAACATCAACCAATCATAAGAGCAAAAGTATATGCCAAAGTTGCCATGAAATTCTCTAGTCAATTCACACTCTAATCATGAATATATAGTCTTAGGATCAACAGAAAAGAGAAAATGTTTGTTTTATTTGTTTTATTATTTCTCTCATTTTGATTGAAAACTTAAAATAAGCAAGAAACAAATTAACATAGAAGCACACATGAAAATAAAAAGTAATGCAAAAATGTAAAGAAAAGAAATTTACTTCCCTTAGGTTGCCTCCCAAGAAGTGCCTTCGTTTAGGGTCGCTGGCTCGACTCCTTCTCCTCACATGACAAAATTATGATCTTCCAATGGCACATGCGGTTCTTTAATATGAGATTCTTCAGGATAAGTTCTTGGTTGATAATCGCATTTAACTCCTTCCCTATCCTCAAACTTTCAATCTCAATTGAGTTTATGCACTCGGGAAATGTTTCGAACATCTCTTCACCTTTTTTTCCTCGTTTAGTTCCTTCAATCTATTATTTAAAGTTTAAGAGTTAGTTTCAAAAATAATCATGGACTCAGTACTTAGCTCCGAGCTAAACGATATGTCCTTTTCAGCTTTAAACTCCTTTTTAATTTCTTCTTCATCAAAAGCAATTCCTTGAGTACTACACGCAAGATTCTCAAGCTCCTCTTTACTCTGTAAGGTTTTCACACTAATATCCACTAAGTACCCCTCAGGTTGATATGGTTGTGTCTCTTTACTTTGTGATGCTAGGCAGTTGATAGCTTCTATCAATTAATCCGTCTGGCTTGTCAAATTTTGGATTCTAGAACTTACATCCTGCTGGAATTGCAAAATGTTAGCAACATACACATTAACTAATTCTTCCAAGGATGTACTTGAGTCTTGATAGGAAGCTTCTAGTATGTACAGGAATTGATGTGCTTCCTGCAAACTATTATGGAAGTAATCAGTCTAAACATTGTTATAAGATTGAGAATATGAATTAAAGAAAAAATTACTGCCATCCATGTCAAATTTAATTTTTAAATTTTTCATAAAAATGAAACAAAAAATGACAAAAGAAACCAATTACGTACAAATATACAAAAAACATCAATTAAAATCAATAACAAAAACTAAACACTGTACTCTTAAAAAATGACGTAAAAATTGACCGTTGCGTCATAACACTAGTCAAAATAAAATAACTAGATTACTACTGTAGCAGTGGTGAGTCTAGGTCGATCCCACAGGGATTGTTCGGTTAGCTTATGAAATGAAAAAAAATTAAAGAAAACATGCAAAAAATGATAAAATTGGGGAATTCGGTAAGGATCTCGTTCTTTGGTTCAATCTCGGCCTACACCCTAATTAAGCGTAATTCATTGATTTGTTGTTCTTTTACCTCTCTTAGAAATTATCAGATGTAGATTGATAACAAGCTCTGTTAATCCTAGTTAATTACGAAGCGCTAGTTAACTAACCCTAATTATCAAGAAACCTAGAACAAACGTCTTACGAATCAAAAAAATAGACGAATCTAAGTAATAATCACATAAGCTCAGATTATTTAACCTATGTTATGTTATCTCTAATGATTCGGAGCCATTAATTGCTACATATGAATTAGGAATATAATGATTATTTATTGCATTCAATTCTAGCAATGGGTTTTTCATGAAAAATGATTCAATAAAGCATTAAACTAGTCATCATTCAAATACCCAATCAATTCATACAAGATAACATAATCAATTTCTAATGGGAGAAAGAAACAACAAAACAATAAAAAAAAATGCTTAACCTGGGTCGTCAACTTGATGTCACCTCCAAACTAGCATCGAGGCTATTATTTGATTATCAACCTAAATTCACTTGGTAGATAATATATCGTTAAGGAAATTTGCATGCTTGGGTCTGTGTTTTAACACTCCCATAAAAGAAAAGTAAATTTGTCATTTCTTTAGCTTTTCCTTGATATTTACAAATGGTGCATCCAATTTGTTCTTCTGAAGCCTTTATGGAAATGGTATTTTCGGTGGATAAGGAAAAGGATGAATGTATGGAGGGTCCTCATTCTTGTCTTCATCCTTTTTCTTCTTCTCTTGGTCTTCTATAAAGTGGGTCTTAGCTTGTCTTTCTACCGATTGTTCTAGCTCTTTCCCAATCATAAGTGTGATAGCCTTACATTACTCTCTTGCGTTTAGTTTTATATTGCTCAGAAAGTTTCTTGCATTTCTCTTATAGAACTCCTTGTAAAGATGCCTCATTTGAACGTCTAGATTATGAATAGAAGAGGCATGATCTTTCATTACTTGCTTAAACTTTCCTTCCAGTCTCTTATGGGCCTCTTCCATGTTCATGAGCTTGTCCATGATCTTGTCAACTTAGAATCTCATGAACTGGACTCATCCTTTTGAAATCCTAGCAGGCCTTGAATTCCCATTTGAGTTCTTACATTGTTAGATCAAAATAAATCTAGGTGGTTCTGTCACCCTAGATTGTAAGTGTTCTGATAAGGCTGATTACTTCCTTGACCCAATTATGTCTCATTAAAGTTCACAAGGTTCCTTTACTCTCTTTCATATATTTCTTCCATTATCGTTCTTTCTGTCTCTTCTTGGCATTTAACTTTTTGGATTCCTAGTTGCCTTGGGATGTCTAAATTGATATAACTTCTATTTTACGCCTAACCTTCTTTCTCTTTCTTTTTTTTTTAAATTTCATGTTATTGGGTACTCTAATCAAAATCAAGGGTAATAATTACTTAAGACAAAGAAATTCAAAAAGTCCTAAACTAATTCTCCGACAACAATGCCAAAACTTGTTAAGCAAGTTTTAACCTTATAAATTAATATTCTACAAGCGCAAAGGTCGTAAGCATAGTATGTGAGGTGTCAATCCCATAAGGAATTAGTGAACTAATCGAATCCTAATTTATCTAAGGTCTAAAATTGTAATTAAAATGAAAATAAAAATGAGAAGGAAATTAAGCAATTGAATATGGGATAATTGAAAATGAAATTGTAAAATTAACATAAAAAAATTAAAATTGATGGTATGTGTCGTCAAGCATATACAAATTAATATCTTATTTCTATCATTAATTAGTTAACAAATTTAATATAGGTTGAAATAGGAGTCAATCCCACAAGGAGAGTGTTGTTCGTTAAAATTTCATTTCGAATGCAAATGAGAGCATTAATCTAGTGAATGTATGTAATTATAATTCCAAACAAAGTAAAATTCGTTTAGAAAAATTCAGCCCATAAAAACAAAGTGAAACACCTATAAGTTGATGTTTAATTTAGCTCAAACTTATGCACAACTTATATCCATGTTATTTACCATATTTTAGCCTCTTAAATAAGAAAATTATGATAATAAAATCTTCAAATCAGATCTGAAAATTGCACACTAAAATAGTATGTAATTCACTAGTTTCACCTAATTAAACTTTAAAGATTGTATTACACTTAAATCCCTTTAATGACCCAACACGTGAGCTGTCATTTATCATGTTTTTGGCACTTGAAACAATCAAAAATCATGTTAAAATTCTAGAAAATCAGAACAGAATGTACAGCTCAAAAACAAAGAGCAAACAACGTAAATTTTGCTTCTTTAGTCATTCAAGATTGCTTCTTTCAAGTCCATTTAATTTCATGAATCTTATGATCTTTCACTAGAATTTCTAGGCATATTAAACTAAAGCGTTTGTCAAAATCATGCTAAGAAATCAAGAAAATAGTAGTAACAGTCAGCTCTCAAGTTTGATTGCATAAACAATCCAAGAATAATACATTCATATGGAAGTTGCATATTTCTAAAAATTCCAGCTTGAGGGAATTAATTTCAGCTGGTTTTCTAATTGCATTATAGCATTTAATTAACTCTATAGACATACCCAAACATAAAACAAGTATAAATGACTAGTTCCATGCCATAGATTAGTCATAATTTAGCAAATGTACAAATTATACGTAGCTAGACAGCAACCTACACGTCAAATTAGATGTTGTATTTTTAGTGTTTATTCTTTTCAAAGATGTTTTAGGTCTTCAACATTTAACCTTTGAGACTTATAAAATCAGGAAATATATAATGAGATGTGGAAAATAATCACATGTAAACATTTAAATACATTAGAAACAGAGTAGGTAGGGTTTGGAAGTTTTCTCGTCAATCACTTCACTACATATACTTTAAAATTCCATATTCAATTACTAATTTCAATCAAGATGCTCTCCAATTAATTTTTCAAAACTTAGTCTTTAAAATCATTCAATTTATGATCTCATCTAATAGGAAAGCATAGTATACCACAAACCTTACCACACACAATTAGAGATGAGAAGAGGGTTCTATCAAAAACTAAAACTAATTTATTAGAATAAAAACTTTTAACACTAAGAACATAATATAAACAAAATTTGAACATGCATATTAACAAGTGATCAAGCATACATTAAGCCCATAAATTTACTCATCTAGGCTTAGATTTTTATCACCGACAACTCGCTCTATAAAGTAAGCTAACTGTAGATACGCTCACCAGCTGAGTTCTCCCTATCTCCCTTTACCAATTTTGAACTGAACCAGCCCAACTCTAAATTGATTAATGCAATTATTTCCAAGAAGCCATCATTAGCCCCAAAAATTTCAACTAACTAGCTAGCGAAATTCCTAGATCATGCGAAGCTTTAATTAAATCTCAACTTTTTAACTGAATGACAATTTAATAGTTGCTACTCGAATCGTTAAACTCAATAGCAATTACAAACTAAAGAGAAAGCAATAGCAATCAATTCAAATTCAAATATATCAAGACATGCCTCAATTCTATAAGAACATAAATTGTAGATAAATTGGCTCAAGCATCGAAAAATACTGAAATACTCATAATGTTAGAATTAAATTGAAAATGATTGTCTTAAATTACCCAAACAAAGAAGTAAATTGAAATTTTAAAAACTTTTAAGCAAATTAAATTATAAAGAACTAGATACAAAGAGAGTGAGAGAGACTCATTCAATTGATAGTTTGAACTCTACAGTTCGACAATCGCTTTGACCCGATAGCTCGAAACATGATATCCTCCTCCAAAAGGTCTTGACTTAGCTCAATTCTGATCATTTTGTTTCTCTCATACTCCCTGAACATCTCCTTCCACTAGCCTTCTTCACCAATAGCTCTCAAGTTTTATTTGACTCTCAATTTTAAGTGATATGCTCAATCCCTCTTCTCTTTCCACTACTAACTTTTTTTTTTGTTTCCTATTGAGACTCCCCAAAAGCCAAACTTTTATGCATCTTT
The DNA here is from genome assembly GCA_027575705.1 of Erythroxylum echinodendron. Taxonomy (NCBI): domain Eukaryota; kingdom Viridiplantae; phylum Streptophyta; class Magnoliopsida; order Malpighiales; family Erythroxylaceae; genus Erythroxylum; species Erythroxylum echinodendron. The sequence continues at coordinate 12,872 of JANZXR010275292.1, read as the reverse complement.
AATAAAATTCCTTTTCACTCTTCCATTTTGAAGAAAGAACATCGGGTCTCTTCCTGGGACTTTTATGTTTCACTTCATTTACCAGTTACTGCATTTTTATTTCTTCTCTCAACTGCTGTGCGTTTCTTCTTCTCTTCATTTGTTGATCCTTATTTTTCTGCTATTTACGTTTCACTTCATTTGTCTCCCAGCTGATTATGTTTTTGTTGTTTTCCTCTATTGTATGTTTTCATTTCTTCTTCTGCTCTATATTGCAGTTTCTATGTTGAGTTTGGATTGTTTTTGCATTTTTTACTCTTGCATTTTCGGCTTAATTGCTCCCCTCTTTGGACTATCTTTTGGAATTTAGTTACTCCCCCTCTGCACTGTTGTTTTGATTGTCCTCTGGTGGTAATGTGCTGCTCATTTTCTTTCTATGCTGATGTTCCTATTGGCTGTTGTTTTCTTCTTTTTGTATTGAATTTTTGTTTCCTTTATTTTAGCTGACATTTTATGCTTCTGTTTTGCGTTTTTCATTTTGACCATCTTCTCTTTTAACTGTCAATTTTGTAATAGTTGATTTTCTAACATATTGAGGGATTAAAATGTTAGTCATATGACTTGCATCATATTAGAATGAATTGGGACATTTGGGATATGATTTCATGATTTCATTCACAGGCATAACATAAGAATATACACACATGAATTTTGATTAAGAAAAATTGCAATCAATTTACATGTTCTGGAGTATGAAAGTTTCTAAATAAATGAGCTATGGTTGTGCTTTTCTAATGTCTTGTATTTTAATTTACCAATAAAAAGAATTTATGGAATTCAATTAGTAATCCAACAAAACCTCCTATAACATTCACTTATTCTGCATTTTCTTCTTACAAAAATGGACATGCGTCAGTGGAGTGTCCTAACATCAAACATATTCCATATACCTTTGCTTCTTCTTTTTTTATAACCACAAGTTGTCACATCAAAGGTGTAAAGTCATCCAATCTTTTCTCCAATGCTATCACATTCACCTTATTAACTTGTTTTGAACCATGCCTAGAATGTATCCCGAATTGTTATGTATTGGAAGCCATAATTTGCTATCAAATCCCTTGTGGCTGTTAGTGTTTTGTCAACTAAAGCTCCACCGCTTGCAGCATCAATCGTACTTCTATCTGTGAGCAAAAGACCTTCATAGAACTATTAAATCAACAACTGGTCGGTTATTTGTTGATGGGGACAGGTAGCACAAAGTTTCTTAAATCTATCCCAATATTTATAAAATGCCTCCCCTATGTGTTGTCGAATGCCACACATTTCCTTTTGAATGTTGGCAGCTCTTGTTGCTGGAAAATATTTCTCAAAGAAGAGTCTCTTCATTTCAGCCCATGTTTGCATGTTTTCACCAGTTGAATAGTAAAACCAATCTTGAGCATCATCTTTGAGAGAAAATAGAAAGGCTCTTAGTTTAATATGCTCTTCTGTCACATTTTTTGGCTTGATACCCATACAAACCACATCAAACTCCTTCAAATGTTTGTAAGGATCCTCTCCCTGTAAACCTTTGAAAATTAGTAATAAATAGATCAACCCAAATTTTAATTCAAAAGTGTTGTTGTCACCCAAATTTGGAAAGGTGATGCAATTGGGCTGTTGAGCATCCGTGGGTGCGACTAGTTCACGGAAAGTGCGATTGGCAACCATCCTTTCTATTTTCTGCACTTGTTGTTGTTGTTTTGTCTGTTTTCGTAACCTCTTGGTTATCTTCTCAATCTTTGAATCAAATAGCAATTGAGTTGTCTTGTCTACTCGTGTAACATACATATCCCGCTAAGAAGTTCCCCAGTAATAGTGCCAAAATTTTGTAATGTTGTCTCCTGCAACGAAATTAATACCAACTCTAGTAATGAAAAATGTAGTTAGTGAAAAGTTGAGATCATTCCCACAAGAAATTTTAATGGTAAATTTTATACGAGTTAAAAACTAAAACAAATTGGGGCGGGGGTTTGAATTAAAGTAAATTTAAAAAATTAAAAATGGAAGAAATTGAAAATTAACAAAAACAATTAGATTTGGAAATTTAGTAAACAAACTTTGGTTTTGGGCCACCTACGTTATCAAACTAATATGGATCCTTGATATAAAACTCAGTCCATTAATGAGCATTCATTAGGTAATGTATTCTCTTAAGATTAAATGAATAGAAACATATATTTTAAAGATTCTTATTAGTCAACAACTTAGATACGATATTAAGTTTAATTGATTAATAGCTTTAAGAACTAAGAACCAATGAACACGACAACACACATATGACATGCATTTAATCAAGTTAAGTGTGTTCTTAGAATTTCCAAACTCTAACGTAAAGATGGTAATCCTAATTGCCACTTTGGATTAGTAACACTGAACGTCAAATCCTACTAATCTGGTTATAAATTAAACAAATCAATTCCTAGTTACGCACCCTCGAAATCAATCAATTCAATCATGAAAAATAATTCGGATGACACTTAATATTCATTAATGAAATAAACTTTAAAATCCTCACACATTTTAAATGATAATGTGGTTCCCTTCAACTAGGAAGAAGAATTTAGCTACTCATAACAAAAGTAAAAACCAACAAAAGAATAGTAAAATACAAAGTCTCCATCCCTAGTCTTTTTCCAAAAACAAATATGAAAAATCCTAAAAACCAGAAAAACTATTGTAGAAAACGTTTAAAAAAACTCCTAACGTGAACAGTGAATGTGTTTTTAATAATTTTCAATCTCCTCCCTCTTCCCTGCTAACGTAATCTTCAACAGATACACTCCCCACATATTCAGGTTACAGATCCCCATCAGCAGGGTAACAACTTGATTCCTAAAATCATTAAAATCTTAGGTGGATCGAATATGATTTCAAATAAGATTCTGCAGATAATCTTTTTCCTTAAACGTGCCCATACTTGGTTAATTATTTTTCTGCTAGTTGAGAATTCGAATTGTCTTTACTTTCCTTACATCTTTTTGATCCAATTTCATCTTTCATGTGTTGAAAATCATCTGAGAACAATTAAGAAACCATACCGTTAATTTTGAATGATAATTTAAACACATTAAAGAGATTTTTATCCAAAATTAGCACAAAAATGACAACTTAACAGGTGGCAACCTTTGTCAGAGCTAGAGACCAGGAGAGGAGAAGAAAAGAAGAGGAATTATAATGCAACGTGTTTTCTTTAGTTTTTTCTCTTCTAGCATTTGTATGATGGATTATTTGATTGTTGGAGTTGTTAGTGCCATCATGAGTGGCTAATTTATTTGTAGAGGTTACTTTCTAACTTCTTGTTGAACTCCTATTTTGTTGGTTCTAATAAATGAAGCTTTTGATGAATGATGAATTTATACCTTGCAATATATTGAGAGATTGAGTTGCGTAATTTGTGTTAGGTTTGTACAATGAGAATTGGCATTATATAGACCTATATTCATCAAGTTAATTGATTAGTTAGAGAGAGATATTGGCTAATTAATTGATCACCCATAGGATAACTGAATTACTAGTTGAATTGGTGGATTTTGACTTTGTAGATTGAGAGATTGCTTAATCATCTCCATTTAATTTGGCTAGGGGCAATTAATTACACCTTGAAAGAGATTAGTTAAAATATTAAGACATCTTAGGTGAGGCAAAATTCAATTACAAAATAAGAGGGAGATAAGATAGGGAAAAACTGATCTCTAGTTATGAAAATCTTGAATTCCAAGTTTATGCATTTTTTAGTTATCATTTCTGTTTTGATAGCTGTTTAATTTAATTTAATTTTCCAGTTTATTTCTATAAAAAATTGGGTTCTTAAATAAAGACTAATCTGATTTAAGTGGTGCTAAGCACATTTCTTGTTGGATCGATATCCACTTATTACTACAAGTCACGACCTGTATACTTGTGATTTAGAGCGTAAAACTAGGAGTTCGTTTTCCATTCAACAAGTTTTAACGTCATTGTTGGGGATTGTTTGTTTAGCATCTTGTTTAGTTTAGATTACTTTGATTTAAGATTTTTTGATACTTTTCCTTTTGTATTTGCAGGTGCATAAATATAAGTAGCACGCGAAGATCGACAAAATTTAGCGACAAAGAGTTATCTGATATCATAATGCACGAATGAGAGTTAAGAAGAGCGAAACGTCAAGTTATTATACAAAAAAAAATGGAAAAAGGAGGAGAGAAAGGAGGAGCTGAGAGGACATTGTTGGACTTTATAAGGCCAAGTTTTAGTCCTCAAAGAGTTACAAGGCCAACAATTTAAGCCAATAATTTTGAGGTCAAACTGGCACTCTTCAATATACTTCAGAGTAGTACATAATTTTATGGGTCGTCCTAAAAAGATCCCAATACCCATATTGCAAATTTTTTGGAGATTTGTGACACCTTTTGATTTAATGGGATGTCAGATGATGTTGTGAAGTTGCGGCTATTTTCTTTCACTTTGAGAGATCGCGCAAAGGCATGATACAACTCACTCAATTTAGGGCATATTACTACTTGGGAGCAGCTAGCCTAAGCATTTCTCGCGAAATACTTCCCATTAACCAAGACAACAAGAGTCATAAAGGAGATCACAAACTTTCAACAGAGTGATGGGGAGTCTCTACATGATGCCTGGAAGAAGTTTAAAGAATTACAGAGAATTTGTCCCTACCACAACCTTCCGAGGGAGTACCTGTTGTAGACATTCTACAATGGAGTAAATCAGAGCATGACAGGAACCATAAATGAAGCTACTAAAGGTTCTTTAATGAGAAAGACTATTGATGCAACTCATAACCTTCTGGAACAATTGGCGAGCAATAGCTATATGCGTTCAAGTGAGAGGAGTAGACAAGGGAAAAAGGGGCAAAAAGGTATGATGCAATAAGCACAAATCACAGCCCTTACTAACCAGTTGAGCAACATGCAAGGAGCATCTTCATCTACGGCCAAAGTGATGCAATTATAGTGTAAGTTATGTGGTTACTTAGGCCAGTCACAAAAAAGTAATAATCCTTACTCTAACACTTACAATCCAAGGTGGAAAAACCACCCAAGTTTTTCTTAGACTACTGACAATACAGGTGGCCAAGTAAGACTGTAAGGACCTCCTGGATTTCAGTAAGATCAACTTAGATTTGTGGAGAGCAAAATGGACAAGTTGATGGATATTTTAGGGTCTAAACTAGCAACATAAGAAGAGAACTAGAAGAGGATGTTTTCCAGCCAGGAGAAAAGTCAAAAGAGGATAGAGGCAAAGTTCAATCAAATTGTGAAGAACCATGCCTCATCCATCCATAACTTGGAGGTTCAGCTAGGTCAACTTGCTAATGCTTTGTCTTCTAAAAGTGAAGCTAGTCTACTAAGCAATACCGAGTTTAACCCAAAGGAGCGGATCATGGCCATCACTCAGACCCAGGAAAAGGAGCTTGAAAATGTGAAGGAAGCTGGAGCTAAAGGAAAGGGACAAATAATTATGAAATTCCTTCAAAGTGAATTCGTAATTAATCCAATCAAGGAACCTTAACCTGAAATTCCATACCCTATTCTAGCTCAGCAGAAGTTAATTTCAAGTAGGGCAACGAGGAATTTTAAGGAGGTTTAATCAAACAAGGTTAAGGACATAAAGAAACAACTACAAACAAACCTCACACTAAAGGAATCAGTCAAGAAGAAGGTTAAAGAGCATATAGCGGAAGGAAACCCTAATATAACACAGAAGAAAGAGGACCCAGGGGATTTTTACATTCCTTATAGCATCAATAGAGTCAACATAGATAAGACATTCACGAATTTAGGTGCAAGTATCAATATGATGCCTTATACCTTTAGTCAGAAGTTGGGATTAGGAGAGTTAGAACCCACAAAGATGTTATTAAAAGCGACCGATAGAATAGTTCATCAACCAAAGGGGATTATTAAGAACATGCAAGTACAAATTGATAAATTTATCTTTCCCACAGCTTTCTATATATTGGATATTGGAGAAGATATGGAAACCCCTATGGCTCTTGGACGACAGTTCCTAGCCGCTGCTCACTAAATAATTGACGTTGATGGGGGTGAACTAACTTTGAGGGTAGGAAAGCAGCAAATAATATTCAAAGTGTCAAAGAAAGAAAACAGTTCTTCTCTACCTCCAACTAATATTAAGGGAATCGAACCTCGAGGATAATGGGAAGATATTGAGGATCCTAGGAATGCATTCAAAAAGAGACAATCGCGTAGAAGAAGGCGAAGGAAGGAGAATCACAAGGAAGGTGGAATGTATAGCATAGTAGCTCATATGTAGATTGTGAGATCAGTGACTGCACTACCATTGCACCTTTCATTTGAACCACCTTAAGCACAAGGAGAGCGTTGAGATACTGATGTTAAAAAAAGTGCTACATAGGAGACAACCCATGGAATTTTATTTTCCTTTTATTGTTTTTTGTTTCCTGGTTTGTTTGATTTATTTAGTTGTGATTATATTTGATTTGATTTTGCTTGGTGTTTATTTGGGTTTTGTTTGAATTTTAACTTTGTTTTCTTTTCAAATTTCTTGTTGGATAGAAGATTTGGATCTGTTTGTAGGTTTCGTGAATGTAGAGAATGCATGCTAAGCGTAGAGGAGGGATAAGAAGTTGGAGACTTTGGAATACCTAGGATCATGGAAATTGGGTTGTTTCCCACGACCGTGGGAATGTTCTCGAAAATCCATCTCAAGCCTTAACCCACAATCATGGGAATGAGGTTATTTCCCACGATCGTGGGAAGGCTCTCTAGAAATTTTATGAAGCCTTAACCTACGATCGTGGGAATGGATCCATCATCTGGAAAATTTTAAATTCTCCTCTCTTCTTCTTCTTTCTTTATTCTTCAAATTTTCACAATCTCTCTCTCTACAATCCATGACACCCACTCTCCCAACCTCTCCAATCCTTCATCTTTCACTCAAATATTGGTATTTTCTTCACTTCTTTCATCAATCTTTCATTCTTTTGCATTTATTTCACATTAATCACTCTAGAATCCAAGGATTTTGTGATATTTTCTCTCTTTCTCTCTAAAAACGTGCTCACCTCTCTCTTGCTTATTTTTGCAGATTTTTCTCTCACGATGGCTCCAAAAAAGATTGCAGCCTGGAAACCAACCGACGGATTGTGCCTTCAAGTCTTAAGAGAATGTAAACTAGATACAGTGGCCACTTTTCGTGCCTCATTCCCTATTTTTTCAGAAGACGAAGGTATGCGATTTCGAGACTTTAAAGATAGAGAATTAATGCCTCCTAGATACTTTGATTTTAAATTGTTAGAAACTCTAGGATTAAGGCAAAACATTGAGAAATTGGTTGTGAATATTGATTGGGGTCGGTTAATTCGTTGTGATGTGCTGATATATCCTACAATGACTGTCGAATTTTTCACCATTGTGCACTGCAATCCTAAAATGGATACATTCTAGTTTAGGATAGACGGCCATGCTTGTAAACTTGATTATAATATCATTCGTGCACTTTTTGATTTATCAAACACTAAAGTTTTGGATGATCACAATGACTTTTATGTGGATGATTATTAGAAAATTCTAATGGATGAAATGAATTTTGACTCTAGGAATGCACCAAATACTTTAATTCGTAGCACCGAGCACATACTTCTTCATCTAACCTAAGTCCAGCATTCAACAATTATGTTAAGTATTCAAATATCTTTCAGAATTCAGAAGCAAACATAACACTTCTAATATATTCTTAAATATCAATATCCTCGAACTATTAATGTTCGAAATTATCACAATCACAATCAGATCATTAATAGTTCAATAATTGGAAGTTAAACAGAAATAAATCAATTTTAGTGAAAACATTTAGGTTACTCACAGTACGCTCCAGTATACATTATTATGTGGATGGACCGGCAATGTCTTGATGATGGTGTTTGATTTGAGCGTCTATACATCATACAATACACACAGAATTCACATTACAAAGTCGATCAATCAAATACATATTCACTTATGCACATACATATATATGTCATATTCAATGCATGTTCAATTAACCTTTCCCGGGTATGTAACCTTATTCAAATTTCTTAACCAATCAACATCATACTTTGTATACTTATCCTTGAACATTTCCATGATCCAAACGCTTCTTCTAATACACAAACATAATTGGTATTTTAAATTTGGAATTTCAGCAAGCTAAATCTATGCATTCACTAAAATTTTTCTAACAACATGTACCCATACATGCATCCAATTCTCATTCATAAATACTCTTTGCTCTTCAATACTCATTCATCCATACCTTATACACATTATTCTTGTCCTAAAGATCATGTTTGCTTTAAAAAAACTCATTTATTCCTTTAATAAATCAAAATTTTGATATTTGAACTCAACACATCAAAACAACTCATTCTTTAGATTATGACGTCAATTAACTACATAAATTTATCAAGTAATGAATCACATAACCCCATGAGGGGCATTATGGTCATTATTCTTTAAATAACTATCAAAGGTAGTTAAGGTTTTGAATTTAAAACCAAAGAACAAAAAGATAAAAAACTGGTGTGTCTCTTCTTTACTATTGCTTTCACACAAAGAAGATGGATAAAGATTCTCTGCATTAAAGTTTTCTTTAACCGGTGGAACTACAACAATAATCCAAATATGTTATTTTTGTTTTGTATGCATATGCAAATATCCCGTTTAACATGATCTATGTGATTATGTTCTATCTTAACTATTCTTCAATTGGTATCAGATCAAATATTTTGTTTTATATATGGATGCTTAGTGGCGGAGCCAGGAATGTCCTGGAGCCGGGGCTGATTGGACAGCGATGGACTGACGGCGAAGACTTCCAGCAAATTCAAAATTAATTCAAAAATAATTTCACAAAGCACATTCATAAATGAAGTTAACTAAAATATTCAAATTATAATGTCTTTACACATTTTTAAAGACATTAGAACTAATGGATGATAATTGTTTCCAGCTAATTTTAATACAGCAATTGGAGCCTCACCAGCCATGTAAGTGAAAACATATTTAGATTCCTATTCCACCAAATCAACCACACTCAACTAAAGGGAGAAAAACAAATAATAATAATAATAACCAGAGCCTTATCGTCTTGTAAGGATCTTTTAGCACTACCTCGTGAACCTCGTGCCAACTTTATTTAATGCTTCCAATAATGAAAACAACTACCAAATGAAGTCGGCCTCTCTCTCTCTCTCCTCTTCCACTATTCCCTTGTATCTCGTATGTCTAAGACCATTTCTAGTCTCAATCTCAAGAAACCCATTAAAAAAATCGTATCTTTCCCATTAGTTCCTGCTTCTGTCAAATTAGTGCGAAACTTTACTGGTTTGGTGAGGATAAAGAGAGAACTACAAGTCGCCAGTCCATGATCAGTCATTCGCATCACTGCCTTTACCCACTCAACTAGACACTACGCCTCGTTCGGTAACGCAGCTTAACAGTTCTCCCTCCTGGCTGGGTTTGCTTGATTCCATATATTTCAACTTGAAGGTGAGTTTATTTTAGCATCTTTTGTCTTCACTATTTCTTTATTTATCGGATCTCTTACAAATCTTTTCCTGTTGTGATCTGGTAGTTTGGTAACCTCAAGGAAGCAGAAGAAGTGAAGAACATCGGTGGCAGGAGATGGTGGCGAGCTGGCAGCCGGTGGCTCAAGCCGGGGCTGGTGCAGGGGCTTGTCCCTCTGTAGCTCCGTCACTGTGCATGCTAACATCAAGATGTCGAAATCTATGTTAAACTTTAACTATTAATTATTTGTGCATAATTATATGAATATTTATGCATATCATGAATCTCGATATGCTATGTTTCTTGTTATATTATACTAGGCTCATAAGTTATTTGTGTATATTATACAAGATTTGTTTTTTTCTTCTCTCGTTACTTCTCCCTCTAGAAGTTGTTTTTTTGTATAATTTTCTACAACACCAAGGTAGCAACATTCGATCGAATAAGGTTTACGTTGTCTTTTAATAAAGAAGCAGTTATGCTACCATCAAAAGCTAGAATAGATTAAAAAAACAAAAACAAAAGAGATCAAAAGCGCAGAAAAGAGGAGGAAGAAGACCTCTCTTCTTAAAAATAAACAAGAGGCACATGAATTCTCAAATAGGCTATTTTTTGTAATTTTTTTTTTTGTGTCATAATAACCAAGAATGGGTTAAAGTTAAGGCGAATTATTACGAATGCTTTGGAATAATATATCTAACAAGAAGACTTATAATTTGTTAGTTATGACATTTATTAAAGAGATAAGTAGAAAGAAATTGATTAGGACTTTGTATCCTATAAGTCTTCCAATAAAAATAGTAAGAGCTATTATAAGTCGAGCTTCGCGAACTGTATCACACAAACTCGTGAACTCATTTTTTTCATAAGATTCGTTACCTAAATGTTGTTTATAGGTTGTAACAATATGTTGTTTTATAAGAACAAAGTCTTTATATTTATATAATATGCTTACATATATTTCATATAAAAATTTGTCTAAAGTAATTAAGAGTTGACTGTCATATGAATGATGATTAAACACATTAGTACACTTTTAATTTCATAAGCAAATGCAATCAAATTATTTACTCCATGAACAATTAATATAACATTAATGTGCATATATATTTTTCTTATTATAAAAATTTAGTGTTTCGAAATGACTACTTTAAAGAATATTGTTGCTAAACTCAATAGAGGTGAGAAAGCCGATAGTGACAATTATGAAATCTAAAATATAAAATATAAAAATCCAATATGTGCTGAAAAAATAAGAGGCTCTTAAATCATTAAACCTAACCATGGAAGTTCCATAAGAGGACACACTAAGGCCCAGCATAGGAGGGACCGTGTTTCAAAAATGGAGAAGATACCCTGAAACAAGCATGTTTAATGATAATCTCAAAATCCCAAAAAGTAGGCACACTAACAGACTTTTTTGGAAGAGGAAATCTATTGATGATATCTGCTCGGACAAAATGTTTAACAAAAGTGCAAGAAACTGGCTAGTCCCTCCTTCAGTACTTAACAGAGGCAAGGATGTCTAGCTGGGGACCAAGTTTCTCCTCTGCAGCCATCTCAGCCCTCACCCTAAGCTTGTTCAATTGCTTCTTCCTCTGATAGACCACCTGAGACCTCTCCTTCCTCTTCTTCTCCAGCTCCTGTATGTGATCAGGTGATCAGATGTTTATAAAGCAAGGTTATATGGTGTTTCCGAGTATCAGAAGTAGATAAGTATTTTCCACAACTAGTCATAGTATCACAGTCTGGACATGCCAACGATAATATAACCGACAGCAACGACTTTTATATTCGTAAATGAAATGTGCTACTATTGCCCTATGCATCAAGGATACGTCAACTATAACGGATGAATGGAAGGGTGATTAACCTACAAGATACAAGGCAACACAGAAAGTGTTCTTTGATAACCATAACCCCAGCAGGACAATGCTAACCAAGGAGATATGTTAACAAAACACCGCTACTGACTTGAGAGTCAATAAGTGAAAACAAATCCAAATACCCATCACAATCACTGACACAAGGTACAGTTCAAAGGTGCAAAGTTCTTAAGCTTATTTACCTACAATGCAAACATTATAGATAGATTCCAGGAGCTAAACTCACCCTGATGGTATCATAATAGTTCCATCCAACCTCACTAGATAGCCGACCCAGCAAACAATATTTATGACCTTTCTGAAGCCTCAAAACCCTAAATTTTCATAATCATAAAATGAATACATTAAAAGAATACCAATATCAATTCCAATAATACCATAAATTTTCATAATCATAAAATGAATACATTAAAAGAATACCAATATCAATTCCAATAATACCAAAAACAGAAACCTTGCAATTTCAAACATACTTTAGAGCATCTGGAATGACCATTCTCTTAATCTTATCATAAGGGGGTGGAATGCCCTCATAAGCCTTCAATCGAGCAAGTGCAGCTTCCCCACGTTTAGTCTTGTGTGGGATCATTCTGTCAAAAACAAAAGGCCGATGTATATTTCAGCCCAACAACACTTGTTCGACAGACAAATCCACATCATTCCGAAAAACCAAAACATTTCAAACGAAAAAAGGGCAGCATTCCTTCGAATAATACAACTGAACCTAGTTAGTCAAAATATCAACATATAACCAGATAGATAACAGATCCGATGTAAATAAATTTTTTAAGAAAGAAGGATTACCCACGGACAGTGCGCCATAATATCTTGGCAGGAGCACGGAAATGGATGGGACCGTGAGAGGGCTTGGTGTTCATGCGCTTACGGAGGAATCTCAAGTACTTCATCTTCTGCCTTACGAGACCACCGGACATGCATATCTCTTCGCACCTAACTACCACCACTCTCTGACCATTTAGTAGCTCCTTCGCTATGATCGAGGCCAAACGACCTAACATGTGGTGGCGTGCGTCCACCACCACCACCTTCGCGCAGATTCCGGAACCCGACACCATCCTGCCTCTCTCTCTTGTGGCGTCGCAGGCTCTATTTTACCTGGTTTGGTTTTTATACGACAAACTTTTTAGTATATAAGTGAGACGTTAGGGTTTTTAGTTTGCTCCTTCTAAATTTCTATTGGGCCACATATTTCGAACTAGAGCTCAATATGTTCGTGTCAACTGGCCTGAACACAAGCCATGAAACTCGCTACTCGCATTTTAAAACTGTAACTCACCCAACAGTAGTCGAGCCGAACTTTGATAATTCTTAGTCGCGGATCGCCGCAACGTTTTTAACCCTTAGATAACATATCAAATATTGAAGAACTTATAAGATTAATATAAATTGCAATTCTTTTAAAGATCTATTG
>JANZXR010274870.1:0-29542 GCA_027575705.1 Erythroxylum echinodendron | reverse complement strand
TAGTGCAAGCCTAACATTCAATTATGGGCTTCTAAAACCTCCATTTATATTTCTTACTTAGCTTGATAACCTTCCTTGAAGTCAAATGGGGAATCTTATTGGACTGTGATAATCTAAGCTTCAATAAGCCTAGAATTAATTTAATCTCATTAGAATTAGTTCTAGCTTATTAACTAAATGTCATTCCACTAAAGACAATTAGTTAAACTCTAGAACTATTAAATATGATGAGAACACATATCTTATGTCTAATTTCAAACCCCATTTAGAACCTTATTATAGTCATTCGCACAATAAAGGGTAAAATTACTATTTTTCCCTAATGTTGGTTTTTCCTTCTAGATCTCCCATTTTACTTTATATGGTGATTAACACACAAGATCATCTTGGTATTTAGTCCATATAGGTAGCCAGTCCATCAAACTACTAGTGCCAATTTAATCACCAAATCTCCTTAAAACATCTAGAAGTGATGATATCACTATAAACTCATTACTTGAGTGAATGTTCCTTGATACAATTAATAATTCCAACATATAGACACTGGATTAATACTCTGTAAAAATTCATTCCGATCATATCAAGAATTATAATGGAGCACATATAAGTTCACCACTCATCAAGATTGTGGTTAACAATAAGGGAATGCTTAAGTTGTATGTTTTAAGATTAAAGTAATAGCCCACTTTATTCATAAAAACATATTTGGTTCCAGATTCATTTAATAATGCCATTATCGTAGTCAACTATTATCATGATATGAAACTCATCATTCCATTAAATTAAACTCCTTTACTTACATAGAGATAAATCACAACACTACAGTCTAAAGCATAATCAAGCAACCAATTTGATTATTCAACTGTGAATCCATTAATTTAGATTCTAATAATATACATGTTTCCCATACATCTCTATGTATATGTATATTACTTACAAAAAAATCTTGGTACCTTATGACTAGATATATAATGCTCATTAGAAACAAACTCTTTTATTTTATTAATAATAAATATTTCCATTACAAAGCTGTAACTAAAGAAGATTAAGGTACAGATAAATAGACTTGCTTTTCAAGGCACTATATTTACATAACTCCAACACCTAGTATATTGGTGAAGCAAGATTCTGTAGCAGAGTTTCTACTGCTTCCTTTTTTGTTTATCCACCAAAATTGCATCCATCTTCTTTTTCCACGAAATCCACACTTTGATCTTTCACAAATTAGCTAAGAAAACAACCTACTGTTACCTTCATCTTGCTGCTGAAACTAGCTCATTTTCACTTTAACGTTGTGTTAATTTTTCTTGCATGAAGGGCTAGTATAATCTAGAACTTTAAGCCTAATAAGTAAGTAACAATCTGATCTTTATGACATGATTAATAGTATAAGAATAATGCTTGAATTGGAGTGAAATGTGTATGGTGTTAATGATGATATGTGCTAGAATATGTTGGATAAACTTGGATGTTTTCTACTTGCTCTTGATGTGTGAAAATCATGGGAATTAGGTTGATTCAACGATGAATTAGATCTAGATTTAAAGTATACTGAAGGTGAATATAATCAAAAGGAAGATGTAAATATGGTGTTCTTGAATTGAGAGAGAAGCAACTGAATAATTTTGCATGATAGTTTCTGGTATGATTTTTTGATGCATGAAATACGATGATTTGTGAGCTATCAACTGAATAATTTTGACCTAAATTTGGAGTATAATTTAGATCTAAATGAGGTTCCATAAATAGACATAAATCATGGAAAAATTGGATTGTTAATGATGTTTTTATGTATGTGGATTCGTGGAAAAATGAAGGAAGAAAGACGGGGCACAATCGTGGCCTTTAGTGCATGATTATGGCCTGAATATTTGAGTTCTGTCACAATCATGGCTAGTATAATTAGTGAAATGATGTCTTTTAAGTAATGTTTGAAACAACTAATGCTAAGGTACTTTATTATAGTACATAAGGATTTGATTGAGGCTTAAAAAATCTAATTTGATGTTGAATAAGTTGGTTGAGTGTTTGATAAGTTGAAGTTGTTAAATGATGTTACAACTTAGGGAAGAGATTGTTTGATAACAATGTATTTAAGTTTGAAATGAAGGAGTGCTAAAAGAGTGAAAATGTTCTTATAATGTAAGACTGGCCAAGAAAGGACATATACCCGAGAAAGTCATTGAGCATGATTGAATGCGACATATGAATATATACTTGCATGATTGAATATGTATTTGATTGATCACTCTAGGAATATGAATTTTATGTGTATTGAATGGCTTTAGACTCACAAATTGAATGCCAGAATCCAGACATTGCCGGTCTGTCAAGGTAATAGTGTAATATGGAGCATACTATGAGTCAACCTAGATGTTTTTAGTAGGTTTGACTTATTTATGTTTGATTGTCAATTATTGAACTATTAATGATCTAATTGTGATAATTTTGGACTTTAATGGTTCGAGGAGATTGATATTTGGGAATGTATTGGGAGTGTTCTAATTATATATGAATCTAAAAGATATCTCTATACTTAACAATAATGTTGAATGTTAGACTAAGGTTTTGATCAACATTTGAATCGAACAATGCATCATGAATAAATGTTATTGATGGAATATTTTGTGATTTGATGCATCACATTGATGTGCATGTCAGTTAAAGGCATTGTGATCGGAGTGGCTAGTCTGAAAGAGCTTAAAGCTTATATATGCGTATAAAGAGCCACAAGCTCAGTGATTGATGAGGTCGATATCCACAATGGGCATGGGATAAAATATGAAGTTAGCCCGATATCTACAAGAGATATGGGGCACTAATAGGCGCTCGGTCAGAACAAAATAAAAATGAAAGTAGAGTCTTATGTCTGTATGCATTTGTAAATATATGATTATGAAAACATTTCTAAATTGTGATTATATTGTGATATGCCATATTTGTGTACATTAGACAATATGATTGATAGGAATAGATGGATGACTTATTTCGAAAAGTTTATATGAGATATGTGCAATTAATGATGAACTGTTGAGATGAGGAATATTGTGCATTTGATTTATATTTCAAATTTGATGTTCTGAATGAGTGAGCACATCAATAATGGTTCACTCACTGGTTCGTAAAACTCATCAAAAGTGCAACATGGCTTTTTAGGTGTGAGAGAGGAGACCTAGTTCCTAAGACACTTTAGAAGAACATTATGGAATTAAGAAATGGCTCAAAGGTTTGGTCAGCTGACATCTGAGGAGTTGAAGATTGTGTTTATGTAGCTTCTCATTTCATGTAAATCTTTTATAAAATGAGTAGTAAACTCTCTAAACACTTTTGGTGATGTAATGAAATGTAATGCTGTACTGTAAATTATATTAGTAAATAAAATGAGAAAAGTTGACCCTTTTTAATGTTTGAAAATTTTATGATGCCTTAATAAGTGAATATTACTGCTCTAACGTGCCATTGTCATAGGGTATTGATAGTTGTGATTTGTATTATGTTTTAGCATTCAATTTTTTAGGTATTTAGTTTTAATTTGAGTGTTTAGTGTGTATTTAGGTTTTGAGTGTGTTAGTTTATGTGTTTAAGTGTTTTTATGGTTTAGTATGAGTCTTTGAGCTTAAGTGTTATATTTTTTAGGTATCTTGATGTGTTTATTAGTGTTTCAGGGTAAACGACGAAGAACGAAGAAGTTTGGAAGAGTTTCGGGCCAAAAATAGTTGTGGCACAACAGGCCACGATCGTGACAAAAAGAGGCGAGCTGATAGGACCCTAGCCACTATCGTGCAATTTGGGCCACGATTGTGCACTTTGGGCCACGATTATGATGGAAAAGATTAGGCACTGGCCATGATCGTGCCCTGTGTTGGGCTGATGCAGAGACTTAAATTTCACAAGATTTTTTGAACCATTTCGTCCCCAAATTAACCCTAAGGCTTCCAAGTTATAAATGGAACATTATAAGATGGAAGGACTTTTGGAGAGCTTTCACATCAGCCTAAATTCAGAAACCTTAGAGAGCTAGTGAGTGATTTGAGGAACGAGACGAAGGAAGAGAGACATGGAGACAAAGCTTGATATGAACTACTTCTCAAAAAAGGTATCACTCGTTGCCTCCATTGATCCGTTACGAGCCTATTTTCCAATTTATTTCAATTTTATAGATGTATGAAATTGAGATAATTGTCGAGAATAGGTTTTTTGAATGAAGATTTTTGTCTAAATTAACATTCGAGAGTTTTATTCTTGAGATTAATAAAGTTTGGTTTATTGTATTTTATTTGAGTTATTTGGGATTTAATATACGTTCTTAATAATTCGGCAATAAACTGAGATGGTGGGCCGAGTGAATATCATCGAATTAGGATAATAAGAGTTAGGTAATTTGATAGATAAGAATTTAATCAAACTGGTAAGATCATGTAACGAGAGATTGAGCATAGGTTTCCAGTAGGTTATTAGACAATTTTAGAACTAATTTTGGGTTTGGGTTAATTGTGAGTCGAGAGATCACAATTCCATAATTTACATTAGGGATTATTAATTAGGGTTTAAAGATTATAACTCGAGAGACAGTAATTCACCCTAAGACCCTCTAGATCCAATAATTTGGTAATTGCATAATTGATTATATTTTCATTAATTTTAGAATAAAATCACCTTTCTCTCAATTGATAGTTCCTAGGTTGATTTTGGATTAGGCCGCGTGATTTGCTACTTGTTTTTTATTTCCAATATTTAATTCCCGTAATTGATTGTTTGATTGATTAATTTTCTATATTTTTTGTTTATTTTAGATTGTTGCATTTTAGTTTTGCCTTAAATTTTAAGATTAGATTACCCCTCCTTGTGGGATCGATACCTTAGGTACTACACAAATGACCCGTGCGCTTGCCGTATTATCGAGGTTAAAATAGTAAAACTTAGTATACATAAACCTGCAATCAAGTTTTTGGGGAGGCGATTAGTTTAGTTATTTACTCTAAGGCTTTTCCATTATCTTTCGTTTTTATTTTATTTATTTTTTATTTTTAAAAAAATTTTGGGGCGTCAACTGGAGGCATATAATGACATCTTAAAGTAAGAATGAGAAATCTGAAGAGTTAAATGCCAAGAGGAGATAAAAAGAATGATCATGGAGGATGTATATCATAGGGAGCAGGGGACTCTTATGGATATCAATTTGGTTGGAGAAATCATTATCCTTATATGAAGTCGTACACTTCGGGGTGGTAAAACCCCCCAATTTTTATTGGTCCAACAATGTAGGGATTCACTTAGGACATCAAAGCCTGTCAGAATTTTAGCACGATGAGTCCAGTTCATGGGATTCCAAATTCAACAAAATCATGGATAAGCTAACAGACATGGAAGAGCACCATAAGAGACTGGAAGAGCAATTTGATCAAGTAAAAGAAAATCATAACGCTTTTATTCATAACCTATAGATTTGAGTAAGACAACTTTCCCGTGAATTTTGTAAGAGAAGTATGAAAGACACTCTGAGAAATGTGGAGTTAAACCTATGAGACCAATATGAGGCTGTCACACTTAAGAATGGGGTAGGGCTAGAAGAATTAGTGAGAAATCTAGCTAAACCTGACCTTAAAGAAGACTAAGAAATCAAAGAAGAGGATGAAGAAAATAATGTCAAACCTCCCTTTTATTCACCAGTTCTTGATATACCATATGTGAAAAATAAAAAATCTTAGGGAGATGTTCAGGAAAAGAACTTTATCTTTTGGATGGATGATGATCAAATGACATTCAACATTAATGATATAATTAAGAATCCAAAGGTTAGTAGCTCATTCAGGATAATTAATGTGTTCGAATCTTCTAAAGAACAAAAGGACGAAGAATAGATGACAACAGACATAAAGTTTGAAGAAGGGATAAAGGTCTCTATTTACGAAGTGAAAGAAGTAGAGGGGATGAAGGTGATTAAGGAAGCATGAGAGTAACTCATCTTCTTATAGGAAAAATATTGGATTCAATGGAAGATTTAGGGAGTTTCGTTATTTCCTATTTTATTGACAATTTGTTAATGAGAAGGACATTGATGAAATTAATTAGTTTTCTCTACCTTATTAATATGGTCCTTGTGATCATTTTGTAATTTGTAGCTTACTCATAGGCTACAAATTGATGTTGAATGAGAAGGGTGGAAGCAAGCTACTAATAATTGATCCTGGCTACGTTTTAAAGGATTAAAGTCAAGCTAATAACTATAAATTAGAATGTTTAGTAGTTAGGTTTAAATTATTGCATAGTTAGATTTGTTTTAAATTTCAAAATAAGTTCTTAAAAATATTGAATGTTTTAGAGGGCTAACTCTTTTACTCTTTTTTGAAGCAAGTATAAGATAGGATCAGTAATCATAGGCATGAAGCAGAAGTGATCTTTACCTTCATCACCATCAGCACCTCAGTCAATATGACGGTTTCGTGTTTTAACCCCTTTCTTTTGATTTTTTAGTATTTTCTTCTTATGTTTTTCATATATTATATTTATTTCCCCCGTTTGTGTTTGTATATCCTTCTCACATTAAGGACAATGTGTTCTTTAAGTGTGGTGAGGGTTGTGCATTTTTAAATTGAGTTTGAATTTTACATTTTGTATGATAGTTTGTTTAGGTTGCATGATGTAAATTATATGAATGAGTCAATGGCTAGAGCTTAACGGGATAGATTTAGCCTTAAACATAGCCCTTTAGATTGTGAAGAATTATTTGCTTGTGAAATTAGTGACCTAAGTTACTTATGGCTAAATATGCTAGTTAATTAGGATACGACGTTAGTCCATTCACCCTAGGAATTTGCCATACTCATTTATAATTTTTGGCTAATCAAATAAGTGGCATTATTAGTACATTTTAATGAGAATGATTAGCTAAAGCAATAAGGTAGGCAATTGTTTTTCAAAGGAATTGTATATTTTTTAACTAAAATAACTATTCCACTAGCCTTCAGATTATGAATAGAGCTAGTAGCCAGTTGAGAATGTGATGTAGTTGAGTAACCTGATCGACATGCATCACAAATGTGTGCCTTCGTCTAAAATGGCTACAATGACATTCCAACCAAACAGCTTAATAATAACATGACTTAGTTGAGTAACTGGATAGACATTCATTACAAAAATGTTTGCCTCCATGTAAAAGACCGGGTTCATGTCCTTTAAGAAAAATCAACAAAAAGAATGTTTTCAAATTAAAACCTACCTTACTTGTTAGTAGTGTTCGCAAGGTTACATGTGTTAAGTATTAATATTTATAACCTTGGCAAATTCTGCAAGCGAACAGGTCATTCACGTAGTACCTAAGGTATCGATCCTACGAGGAGGGCTAAACTAGTCCTAAAATTTGAGGTTGTCCTAACCTACAATAATTCTATACAAATAACTAATGCAGAAATTAAATTAATCAATAATCAATTATGAGAAATTAAAGTGTCGTAGTGTAAACAAGATAGCAATCACACAATCTAATCCGAAATTAACTTAGAAATCACCAAGTGAGAGGAAGCAGATTTTGATTCGAAATTAATGCAAACCTAACCAATTATGGAATCATTGACTTAACTGATATAGACAGTCCTAGGGTAAATTACTCTCTCTCGAGTTATAATTCTTAAGCCTAATTGATCATCCCTAATTTAAATTATGTAATTGCGATCTCCTGATTCATAATTGGCCTAAAACCTAAATTAATTCTAAGTTGTCTATTAACCTATCTGGGTATTAACTTACCGGGAGCATATGCTCAATCTCTCGTTACACAATTCTACTTATTTTATTCAATTCTTAACCTATCAATTCACCTAACTCTCGTTAGCCCAAATTCATTATTTTTACCTAGCTCACCCTCTCAGCTTATTGCCATTAAGAGCAAAATTGAAATCACAACTAAATCAATAAAAACATAATTAATCGATTTTTATTAATCTCAAAAATCAAGATCCAAAGGTGAGTATAAACATAAACTCAACATTTAACACAAATGATTCTCAGCACCTATTTCAATCTTGGACATGAATAAAACTGAAATAAATGGAAAATATGTTAGGAATGGAGTCGGGGAGGAGACAACAGTAGGAAACCACCTGTTTTGGGAAGTAAGTCATGTCTGGCTTATCTCCGTGTCTCTCTTCCTTAGTCTCCTTCCTCAATCCCTTAATTTCTCTCTAGGTTTTCTCACGGAATTGGCTAAACCAAGGTTCTCTTTCAAAACTCTCTAGGCTCTCTAAAGACTCTACCCAAAGCTCCAACATCTATCTTATAATGACGTATTTAAACTTTAGATGCTCTAAGTTAAAGTTGGGGTCGAAACGGACCCAAAAAGCTTACGAAATTTATGTTTTTGCTTCAACCAGGTGCAGGCCACAATCGTGGTCGTGCCTACCATGATCATGGCTAGCACCTAAATCTTTTTGGCATGATCGTGGCCCAAAGTGCACGATCGTGGCCTGGATCCAAGCTTTCTATCATGATTGTGCCCAAAATACACGATCGTGGCCTAACTACCTTAGCTCGTCCCTCTCTGTCATGATCGTGGCCTATTGTTCCACGATCATGGGCTATGTTTTTGGCCTAAAACTCTTTGTAACTTCTCTGTTCTTCACAGTTTATCCTGGAACGCTAATAAACACATAATGGTACCTCAAAAAAATAACAATTAAGCTCAAAGACTTATACTAACCCGGAAAAAACACTTAAACATATAAACTAACATAATCAAACCATAAATACACACTCAACACTCAAATTCATACTAAATACATAATAAATTAAGCCCTAAAACATAATACAAATGACAACTATCAACATCCCCACACTTAAATGTTTGCTTGTCCTCCAGCAAACAAAACAACAAACATAATAAACATAACAAACATGAAGCGCACATTGCAAAAATGAGACAATGGCTGCAACTTGATGAAATAAATTTAATTTTGTACACAATTTGACAAGTTGTATCTAATCATTAAATTGCAAATTCTATGTCTAAGGGCTTTGAACTATATATACAAGTTAATCGAGATCTAAGTGCTAATTCAATTATCTTTTTAAAATGTACACACACATTAATAATTCTTTAGTTCTTTAGACTTTGTAACTGTTCCTAACTACATTTTCATGAAAATTCAAGCTTATTACAAGTCTGGTTGTATTTTATTAATAACACACCTTTTCTTGTTATGTAATATTTTTAAACACAGACTTAATTTTTCACTCAGAGGCAAACATTAGTAATGAATGTGGATCTGATTACTCGACTAAGTCATTTATTAATAGTTTAGTTGAAAAGTCATAGCCTTTTGACGCAAAGGCACACATTTGTGATGTGTGTCGATCTGGTTACTCAACTATCATCATGTTTTTAACCGGATACTAGCTCTATTCATAACCCAAAGGTCAGTAGAATCATAATTTATTAACAAAACTTTTTTTATTACCTACCTTGTTGTTTTTAGCTATTCATTTTCAAGGAAAATACTAGTTAAGTTACTTAAGTTGAAGGGCCTCAAATTATGAATGAATGTGAGAACCTAGAGGGTGTTAAATTTACACTAAGTCCTAATTAAGCTGTATATTTATCACTAATTTCACTAGCTAATGATCACTCACAATCTATTAGACTATGTTCAAAATTAAACAAATTTCACTCATCTAAGCCATTGGCACATTCAAATAGTTCGCACAATGCAACCTAATAACCATCATACAATATGCAAAATCAAATTCAAAAGCAAGAACACAAAATCCCTCCCTACACTTAAACAATATATTATCCTCAGTGTGAGAAGCAGGCACACAGCACATAAGATAAGTAAAGACAACGCAGAAATTAAAGTGACAGTAAACAAATAAAAATAAAAATAAACAGAAAACAAAATAGAAATGAAGGCTAATTTGGAAAAGAAAAAATTATGTTAGGAATAAATCCTAAAGAGATGGAGTTGGTGATGGTGTCGAAGGAGGTAATTAAACACCTTGAGATTTGAAATACTGATGGATCCATCGAATATCCTGGCTCTAGCATCATTGTGTTCGTTCCATCTCTATAAGTGTCTTGTTGGTCTTTGTGATAGCATCTAAAACCTTCTACCAACTTTGTTCTTCTTCCTCTTCTTCCTCGGCTTCTTCACTGGTGTATTCTTCTTGTGTCTGTCGAGGTGATGCCGAGCTTGAGCTCGCTTGACCCGCCTTGATCTAAACATGCATCTTTTGGCTTATGTCCCTCAATGTCAAGTTTGTAAAATGGATGATCTCAGTCTGGAATAAGTGATGATGATTGAGGAAGTCAGGGAGGTGAACTGTTAACCCCTTACATTCCACACCAAAATGTTCTACAATGTTAGACACTATATAACCCATTCTGAGATGGATGCTTTGCTTACGTAGAGTCGCAACAAGGGCATTCAAGATACAGGTGGACTTGCATACTGGAATACTATGGTCCATGCACTACAGTACAAAGAGTTCCTTGGTATAACACTTGTTGATTTTGGTCTTGTCATAGACCAACTAACACATAAATTTGTGCAGCAACAAGTGTTCATAGAACTGTATGATGTTGTTCTGAGCATTTTTTAAATAGATTCGCTCAATTCCAGAAAGCTCATACCAATATTGAGAAGGATGGAAGTCATCATATTGATCGATCATGGTGGATTTGGGGAATCCACACATCTCGCACATGATTTTAACATTCAATTCATATGTCCGTCCCCCCAATCTAAACCATAGTTCTTTTATGTTTTTGGGGTCAAAGGTCAGGGTTGTGAAAAATTCCAGTATAAGCTCCTTATAAATAGGGAATTAAAATCGAATAAATTGAGCCCACTAGATCCTCTCGGTTAGGTTTTCTACCTGCTCACGCAATTATAGCCTATTTTATGGGTGTTAAAGTCAAAATACTTTGGAACTACAACTTTTTTAGAGCGAAGGGAACAGAAACGATTACCTTCCTACCCAGTGTAAATTGGAAAACGTACTCTGAAATCTTCTAATCAATTTCTGCATCCCGAGCCTACAACTTGTTGTCATCCATATGGTTCCTAGCAGGCCGATTCCTTGATGTGTCCATGATTTTGGTAGAAATTGGAAAAAGTTTATAGGTTGAAAAATTATAGAGAGATGTAAGAGTGTTTAAATGCATGAATTCTAGAGAGATAAAATTAAAATGAAGGTAAAGTGAAAGTGAAGTTAGTACTGAATATATAGGTGGTAAAAAGGATAAAAAGGTAAAGTTAGTTTTAAATTTTCATGCCCTTCCTTTTTCTGAATAGTCACAGGCCACGATCGTGGCATGCTATGCCATGATTGTGGCATGTAACTTATCACCTAGTGCATGCTCAATCGTAAGCCACGGTTACACTCCTAATTAATTCCTTTTTGTTCTTCCTCCACTCATTCACTTCCACTACTTGATTCTTTTCTATCCCTTTTTCATCTCTCCTTTCATGCTTACACGATCATCCATATAATTCAAAATTCCTACTCCTTTTTCACTTTTATTCAGAAACAAACTGATCCTAACTATAAAATTTGAAACGTCTGAATAACTTTAACAGAGAACTACTTTTCCATAGGTTACCTCCTATGCAGCGCTACTTTTAACATCAGTAGCTTGACGCTCTGTTAAGTTCACGGTGGTTGGAATTAATGGTTCAATGGTAGCATTTTCGTTAAGCACAATTTTTGCACTTTAGCTACCATACTACAGTTACAACCTTCCTTATAATTTTCCTTTCCTCATCCTCCTTCATGATCGCGTCTTCCTGAAATCATTCGTAGGATCTTCTGTGTCCTCCTACTTGCCTTGAGGTTCGGGTTCTTTGAGATCCACTGGAGGTGAAAGAGGTCTGTACTCTCTTGTAGTTACCCTTAATGTCAATTTATCCTTCCCTATTCACAGAGTTAATTTGCGCCCATCAACATCACTAATTGAGCATACAATGGCCAAGAAGAGGCATCAAAGAATTATCGAGGTGTCCCCATCTTCACTAATGCCCAAAATATAGAACTTTGTGGGAAAAACGAATTTACCACCCTTTATTGGCACATCTTATATAATTCCGATCGGTGTATATGATGTTCTATCAGCCGTCTTAACCAAAAACTTGATGGGCACTAACTCTCTTAATCCCAATTTTAAACTAAAGATGTAGGGCATCATATTTATACTTGAACCTAAATCTGCAAATGCCCTGTCTATGATAATCATGTTGATACTACTGGGGATGAAAAAGTCTCCTGGGTCCTCTTTCTTCTTAACTATGTTGGGGTCATCTTCCAACGTTCACTCTTTCCCTTTCTTTGTAACAGACTCCTGTAATTTCAACTTTGTCTGTATTTGTTTCAACACTTCCTTGACCCTGTTTGGCTCAATCTCCTCTAATTTTTCCACTTTCTTGTTTGCATATAACTCCTGCTACTACGTAATTGGAAATGGAAATATATGTCTAGTTGCATTGAGAGATTTGACTATGGGCTCAATCGAAAAGTCTTCTTTAATCACTTAACCTTTCTCTTCATCGTCTATCTTTCCTAGTTCCTCATCTTGGGTCTAACTTATCACCATAACATGTTCCTTTGGATTTGCCTCAGTGTTGCTTGGAAGAGTTCCAGCATTCTGAGCTGCTATGGCCTCTGCTAACTGGCCCATTTGGACTTCTAAATTACGTATGGACAAGGCATAGTTTTTTGTTAGTTGCTCGAATTTGCTCTTAAGCGTCCTATGTGCATCCTCTATACCTCCTATCTTGTCTAAAATCTCACTCAACTTTGACTCCATCGAGCTTGCTTTATCTTGTTGGAAGCTCGATTGCCCCTGAGGCCCAAACTATCCTCCACTATTGTTGTTTGACTAGAAAAAGTTAGGGTGATTCTTCCACCTAGGGTTGTAAGTGTTAGAGTAGGGATTGTTTCCCCCTCCTCATCCAAACTACATCCCCATATAGTTTACATGCTCCTGGTTGTCCTCTCTCATCAAGTAATAGTCCACAGTGTCATGGTCTGTCTGACCATAAAATTCACACTTCAGTTGTACAACTTTAACTTGAGCTGAGGATGACGCCTTCATACCATTAAGTTGTCATGTCAAATTGTCGATCTTTGTTTGCATCTTTATAATTTAATCAACTTCAATGATTCCCTTTTACTCTCTAAATGTCATAGGCTGCCTACCTCGCTCACTCGTCCATAGACAACTACTGCTGGCCATCTCCTCGATTAGCTCCTCTGCTTCATCGACCGTCTTTCGTATTAAAGATCCTCCTGACATTGCATTGATTATGCCTCTAGTAGGTGGGTTCACTCCATTGTAAAAAGTCTTCAATAGGAATTCCTTCGGTAAGTTGTGGTGTGGGCACTTCCTCTATAGGTCCTTATATCTCTCCCATGGTCCATAAATTGTATCCCCATCACCTTATTAGAAAATGGTGGTTTCATTTATGGTGATTTCATTTGTGGTCTTCGTCAATGAGAAGTAGTTGTCTAGAAAAGCATGCATAAGTTGTTCCTATGTCGTGATGTTAACAGGGCTTAGTGAATGATACCAAGCCTTCACTCAATCTCTAAATGTGAATAGGAACAGCCTAATCCTAACAGCATCCTCTGACATTTGGTGATATTGAAAGTATCACAGATCTCGAGGAAATTTATGATATGCACATTTGGATCCTCATTCGCCAATCCATAAAATTGGACGTTTTGTTGAAGCATGTTCAGGAGGGCTAGTATAATTTTGAATGAGGCCGCTTGAACAGATAGCCTAACCACTCCTTGGTTTGATGGGTTAAACCCTGGCCTTATGAAGTCTATGAGAGTTTGTTGTAGCTGTCAAAGGTTCACTTCCTGATCTATGCTTCTCTGAAGTTCAACCATTGTTGACTTTTCTATCTCTTCTTCTTCCTATCGCCGATCTTTCCTAAGGGTTCGTTCTAATTGTGTGGCATCTAGATCTATTATCTCTGCTGCATGACTTAAACCTCTTGTGACTCTTATGTTCATGCAAGAGCACGCTTCCTAAAAAAGAACAAATGAAACTAAAACAAAAATTAAAACCACTCTAAAGTGTTAAACTATAGAACTAAACTGCCTTCCCCAGCAATGGTGCCAAAAACTTATTCGTAAGGTTATATGCGTTAGGTTTTAATATTTATAACGTTGGTAAATTTTGCAAGTGCACGGGTCATTTGCATAGTACCTAAGGTATCAATCCCAAGAGGAGGGCTAAACTACTCCTAAAATCTAAGGTTTTCCTAACCTATAATAATTCTAAACAAATAACTAATGCATAAATTAAATCAATTGACAATCAATTATGAGAAATTAAAGTGCCGAAGTGTAAACAAGATAACAATTGAATAACCCAATCCAAAATTAATCTAGAAATCGCCAAGTGAAAGGAAGGGGATTTTGTTTCAAAATTAAAGGAAACCTAACCAATTATGCAATCACTAACTTAATGGGTCTAGATGGTCCTAGGGTGAATTACTCTCTCTTCAGTTATAATTCTTAACCCTAATTAATGATCCCTAATTTAAATTATGGAATTGCGATCTCTCGATTCATAATTGACCCCAAACCTAAATTAGTTTTAAGTTGTCTATTAACCTACAGAGAACCTATGCTCGATCTATCGTTACAAAATTCTACTGATTTGATTCAATTCTTAACCTATCAATTCACTTATCTCTCATTTGCCCAAATTGATTATTTTTACATGGCTCACCCTCCCATTTTATTGCCAAGTTATTAAGAGCAAAATTGAAATCACAATTAAATTAATAAAAACACAATCAATCGATTTTTATTAATCTCAAAAATAAAGATCCAAAGGTAAGTATAAACCACTTATTCTAAGAAGTACGTCATGTCTAGCTCGTCTCTGTTTCTCTCTTCTTTTGTCTCCTTCCTCAATTTCTTGATTTCTCTTTAGGTTTTCTCTCGAAATTGGCTAAATCAAAGCTCTCTTACATAACTCTCTAGGCTCTCCAAAGACTCTCCCCAAAGCCCCTACATCTGTCTCATAATGATATATTTATACTTTAGACGTTCTAAGTCGAAGTTAGGTCGAAACGGTTAGAAAAATCTTACAAAATTTGAGTTTTTGCTTCAGCCAACATAGGGCCATGATTGTGCCTAACACTTAAACCTTTCGTTCACGATCATGACCCAAAGTTCACAATCGTGGCCTGACTGCCCTAGCTTGTCCCTCTCTGTCACGATCATGGCCTATTGTCCACAATCATGGGCTATTTTTTAGCCCAAAAGTCTTCGCAACTTCTCCGTTCTTCGCCGTTTATCCTAGAACACTAACAAACACATGAAGGTACCTCAAACATTATAAAAATTAAGCTCAAAGACCCATACTAACCTATAAAAAACACTTAAATACATAAACTAACACAATCAAACCATAAATACACACTCAACACTCAAATTGATACTAAATACATAACAAATTAAACCCTAAAACATAATGCAAATGACAACTATCAAGTAGCTTGATTTTTCATGAAATCCTAGTAAGACTAGCTACACTTTTTTTTTTGACTGAATGATTATCAATGTGTGCGTACAATTGATAGGGTTAAATAAACTCAATAATAAAATTTTGATTAGTTTGTATACGGAGTCCAAGTTGCTTAGTGCAGATTTCACATGTTAATAATTTGGAACAACTTGAATGATCATGTTAAAGATTAAATTTATTTCATTAAGTTAAAGTCATTACCTCATTGTTGCATTGTGTGATATGTATATGTTGTTTTGTTTGTTTGAGGACAAGCAAACGTTTAAGTGTGGTGATGCTGATAGTTGCAATTTGCATTATATTTTAGGGTTTAATTTGTTAGGTATTTAGTGCTAATTTGAGTGTTTAGTGTGTGTTTAGGTTTGAATTGTGTTAGTTTATATGTTAAGTGTTTTTATGGGTTAGTATGAGTATTTGAGCATAAATGTTATATTTTTAAGGTACCTTGATGTGATTGTTAGTGTTTCAGGGTAAAAGCTGAAGAACGGAGAAGTTTCGAAGTGTTTTTTGCTTAAAACAAGGCCCACAATTATGGCATAACAGGGCACGATCGTAACAAAAAGAGGCGAGCTGATAAGACCCTAGTCATGATCATGACCCTTTTAGGCTGATATAGAAATTGAAATTTCGTTAGATTTTTCTAACCGTTTTGACCCCGAATTAACCTTAGCGGTTCCAAGATATAAATAGAACATTACAAGACAAAAGAAGGACTTTTGGAGAGCTTTCAAATTAGCTTAAATTCAGAAACCCTTAAGAGCTAGTGAGTGATTTGAGAATAGAGATGAAGGAAGCGAGACGTGTAGACGAAGCTTGACACAAAGTACTTCCCGGAATAGGTGGTTTCACACAGTCATTGCCTCCATTGATCCGTTCCGAGTGTATTTTCCAATTTATTTAAATTTTATTGGTATACGAAATTGATATAATTGTCGAGAATAGGTTTTGTTGAATGTCAATTTTTGTCTAAACTGACCTTCGGGATTTTGATTCTTGAGATTAATAAAGTTTGGTTTATTATGTTTTATTTGAGTTATTTGTGATTCAATATCTATTTTTAATAATTTGGAAATAAACTAAGAGGGTGAGCCAAGCGAAAATTAGCGAATTAGGCTAACGAGAGTTAGGTAATTTAATATATAAGAATTGAATCAAACTGATAAAATCCTGTAACGAGAGATCGAGCATAGGTCTCCAGCAAGTTATTAGGCAATTTTAGAAGTAATTTAGGTTTTAGGTTGAATGTGAGTTGAGAAATCACAATTCCATAATTTAAATTAAGGATCATTAATTAGGGTTTAAAGATTATAACTCGATAGAGAGCAATCCACCCTAGGACCCTCTAGACCCAATAATTCAGTAATTGCATAATTGATTAGATTTGTGTTAATTTCATATTAAAACCCCCTTTTTCTCAATTGATAGTTCCTAGTTTGATTTTGGGTTAGGCTATGTGATTTGCTACTTGTTTAATATTTCTAACATTTAATTCCTGCAATTGATTGTTTGATTGATTAATTTTCTACATTATTTATTTATTTTAGATTTTTGAATTTTTTTCACCTTAGATTTTGGGATTTGATTACTCCTCCTTATGGGATCGATACCTTAGGTACTATGTGAACAACCCATATGCTTGCGGTATTATTGAGTTTAAAATAGAAAAACTTAGCATACGTAAACCTACGATCAGGTATGTTTTTTAATGTCCTCTTAATGTTTAGGTATACACTTTATGGTAATGGGGTATTACATTTTTGGTATTAGAGCATAGTTGGGATCCCTAGGGGCATATAAGAACATTTATGCATAATATATAGTGAGAAACTCATATAGTGATTACAATTATTTTTATTATAGGTCATCCGCTATAGGAGATCAAGTTGGAGAGTCAGCTGACCTGGAGTCTATAGGAACCAATAGAGAGTCTCCAGTACCTGAGTTTGACCAAATGCTTCTAAGAATTTCTGAGAAGAGAGAGAGGATGTATGATAAGATTAGAAAGCAAGGGGTTGTGGACTTTTACAGAAGTACAGACCTTGCTAAAGCATAAGGATGGTTAGAAAAGACAGAAAGAATATTCGATCAAGTGGAATGCAAGTCTGGTGAGAAGTTTGACTATGTCGTCTCACTACTGCAAGGTCCAGCATATCAGTGGTAGAAGACTATTCCAGGCAGTGCCATCAGGCCTTGTAATTTAAAGTGGGAAGATTTTCTGAAGGTGTTTAGAGAGAACTATATGCCCAAGATCTATCTGGATAGGAAGATGAAAGAGTTCCTAAATCTGAAGCAAAGCAGTCTCAAGTGGTTGAGTATGAGATAAGATTTAATGAGTTGATGGGGTACGCAACTGTATTTATTCCTACTGCGAAGGATATCTATAGGAGATTTATAGATGGGCTGAATATGGAGATTAGAACGAGGTTAGTTATTACAAACTTAAGCAGTTTACTGAGTTGAGAGCTGCCTCGATCATAATGGAGCAGTTGTTAAAAGATGGTCAAGGAGAGTACAGACAGGAGTCTAGAGTGAAGAGACAGGGTGAATCTTAAGCTAAATATGGAAAAAGATTCAATAAACGCCATAATAGATCATTTCAATCCCAGACTAGATTGAGACAATTCGGGTTTAGACCAAGAGCTGGTTTTGTTCAAGTTGATAGAGGTAGCAGACAAGTATCAGAAGGGTAGTCATAACAAATGACTAGTTATGAATACTGTGGCAAGAAATATGGGGAATGTTGGAAGTTATCAGGAGCTTTTTTTTTATGTGGCTCTTTTAAGCATCAGATTAGAGATCGTCTGAGACTTAGGGACCATAGTCTAGAATAAGAGGAAGATCAGTAACTGAGATGACTATCTAGCAGAGCAGAGCTAGTGGATTAGAACAGAGAGGTAGAGGTAGAGGCAGAACACACTCAATAGGTCTTAGTGTCAGGAATGAGGTACAAAGTAACCAGTTGTAGTCTCAGGCTAAGATCTTTGCTATCACTAGACAGGAGGAATATAACTCCCTAAATGTGGTAGCAGGTGTGTTGAATGTATTTAATTTTGAAGCATTTGTATTAGTAGATCCAGGATCTACACATTCATTCATCACACCACATCTAGCATCTAAACTATATTGTGGGAGAGAAATGATGAATTGTGATTTAGAGGTGAGTACACTGATAAGTAGTACTATAGTGATTAGTGACGTGCGTAAAAGGTGTATCATTCAGATTGATCAGGTGGAGTTGAAAGTCGATTTTATAACATTATAGTTGAAAGAGATAGACCTTATATTAGGTATAGACTGGCATACTGCATATAAGGCTATAATGAACTGTTATACTAAAGAAGTTATTCTTGAATCCCTGCAAAGAGTAGTGTTTCGAGGAGTTAGTCAGACAGTGCCAACTAGATTAATTTCATTCTTGTGTGCTTTGAGACTGATCCGAGGTAGATGTGAGGCTTATCTAGCCCACGTAGTTAATATCGAAATGAACGGACCATTCAGGATATTCCTATTGTTAGGGATTTTCTGGATGTGTTTCCTACTAAATTACTAGGATTACACCCTGAAAGGAAAACAGAGCTTTCGATTGACCTTATTATAGATACTACTCATTTATTAATTCCTTCGTATAGGATGAAACCTGTGGAACTTAAGATATAGTTACATGAGTTATTGGATAAGGGTTTTATCAAGCCCAGTGTGTCACTTTAGGGAGCTTCAGTTTTGTTTGTAAAGAAGAAAGGCTTTAAGGTTATGTATTGATTACAAATAGTTGAATCGAATCACAGTGAAGAACAAGTATCCTCTACTAAGGACAAATGATTTGCCTGATCAGTTATAGGGAGCTCAGGTGTTTACAAAACTATATTTGAGATTAGGGTAATAACATTTAAAGATAAACGAGGTTGATGTACTGAATAGTGCATTCAGAACTAGATATGGGAATTTTTAGTTTATGGTGATGCCTTTTGGGTTAACAAATACTCCAATGGCATTTATGGCTTTGCTAAATAAAGTATTCCAACCTTAGTTAGATCACATTTTGTGTTAACAAATACTCCAATAGCATTTATGGCTTTGATAAATAATGTATTCCAACCTTATTTAGATCATTTTATGATTGTATTCTTTGATGATATTTGGTATATTCGAAAAGCAGAGAGGAACATTTTGAACATTTGAGGCTAATTCTACAGATAATGAGAGAGATGCAATTGTATACCAAGTTTAGTAAGTGTGAATTTTGGCTTGATCAAGTAGTGTTTTTACATCACATAGTGACTGGACAAGGAATACAAGTAGACCCAAAGAAAGTAGAAGCAATGATGAAGTGGGAAGCTCCAAGAAATATGTCAGAGATCTAGAGTTTTCTTGGATTAGTCAGTTTTCTTTAATCTTAGCCCCTTTGTCAAAACTTCTGAGAAATAATATACCATTTAAATGGACTGATGAATGTCAAAGAAATTTTGAAGAGCTAAAACATCGGTTAACTATAGTAATAGTGTTAGCTATTTAATCTGAAACTGGAGGTTATGTGGTGTATAGTGATGTTTCACACCAGAGGTTAGGATTTGTACTAATGTAGCATGGAAAAGTAATAACATATGTATCCTGACAGTTAAGGTCTCACGAGTTTAACTGTCCGATATATGATTTAGAGCTTGCTGCAATAGTATTTGCTTTGAAGATTTGGAGATACTATCTATATGGTGAAACTTTTAAAGTATTCACTGATCATAAAAGTTTGAGATATCTATTGTGTCAAAAAGAGTTGAATATGAGACAACAGTGATGGATAGAATTGTTTAAAGATTATGATTGTACAATTAAGTATCATCTTGGTAAAGCTAATGTAGTAACTGATGCATTAAGCAGAAAAACCAATACTAGTGTTGCACAAATGCAGACATCGAGGTTACCTAACTCAGTGCAATTGAGCATTGAATGTTGAGTTGAAATTAAGACACAGTGAGGCATTGATAGCTACATTGAAGCTTAGGCCGATGTTACATGGAAGAATCAAGAAAACTCCACGTAAAGATTTAAAATTTGTAGCTTATTGAGAAGTTAAGACAAAATTTAAATTCTGAATTTGAATTGAGAAATGATACACTGTGGTTAAAGTAGAGACTATGTGTACCCGATGTGGATAATCTGAGAAAGGGAATTTTGGAGGAAGCACATATAGCAGCTTATGCTATGCATCCTGATGCTACCAAAATATATAATATGCTGAAACAACATTTCTAGTAGCTAGGGATGAAGAGGCAAGTGGCTGAGTATATTGATAAGTATTTAATATGCCAACAGATTAAGGCAGAGCATCAGGATCTAGCTGGAAAGTTTGCAATCATTACAAATTTCGGAGTGAAAATGGGAGTAAATTACTATAGATTTTATCATGGGTTTGCGAAGGACTTTGAGACAACATAATGTCTTGTGGACATTGTTGACAGACTTCAAAATCAGCTCATTTCTTACTAGTAATGGAGAATAATACATTGGATCAGTTAAATCAGAGATATGAAATAAGGTAATAAGATTACATAGGATTTCAGTGTCCATTGTATCGAACAAGGATCCTAGATTTACCTCGAGATTTTGTGGTAGTTTATAGATAGCATTGGGTACAAGGTTGAACTTCAGTACAACATTTCATCCTCTGACAAACGGACAGAGTGAGAGAACTATTAAGACTATTAAAGATATACTAAGAGCTTGTGTATTGAAATTTCAAGGAGCATAGGATAAGTATGTGGCTCTGATTGAATTTGCTTATAGTAATCATTATCATAATAATATCGGTATGGCATCATATGCATTATATGGAAAAAAAGTGTCGTTCGCCTTTATATTGGGTTGAAGAGAGTCTAAGAATTGTTGAAGGCCTCGAACTAATTTAAGACACTGTTGATAAAGTTAAGCTAATCCATAATAATATTAAAGCAGCTTAAGATAGACAGAAAACTTATATGGATTAGCACAGGAGAGATATGCAGTACCGAAGAGGAGATAAAGTATTTTTTAGAGTATCGCCTTAGCAACGAGTGCTAAGATTTGGTAAACAGGGTAAGCTCAGCCCTAGATATATTAGTCCATATGAGATTATTGAGAGAGTTGGAAAATTGGCTTATAAGTTAGCCTTACAAATTGAGATGTCTCAGATTCACAATATGTTTCATCTAAGTATGCTTAGAAGATATCAGTCAAATCTAACAAATGTGTTACCAACACAGGAGATTGAAATTGCAAGTAGTCTGAGTTATATTGAGGAATAGGTAAAGATAGTGGGATATCAGAATAAGTAGTTGAGAAACCAAGTGATTCCATTGGTTAAAGTCCTTTATAGAAATCATTCGAATGAAGAAACTACATCGAAAACTAAAATGAACATGAGGAAATAGCACCGTCTGTTTGATCAATCAGGTAAGAATTTCGAGGAAGAAATGTCTTAAGGGGGAGAGAATTGTAATATCCAGTTTCTAGAAACTGTTTAGGGTTAAAACCCTAAATCATTGTGAATAAGTATTAGAACTATAAGTATTTCATTTACATGTATATCATTGACATACACACATAAATTATAAATTGTACACATTACAAAGATAGCATATGCACTTAATTGATATATTTTGGGGTATAAAAAATTATAAGTGATCATGGTTTGAATTGTGAATTGTTATGTCTTCAATTTTGATTTGATTGGAATCGAATTAGTAATTTGGAATTAATTGTGATTAATTGGGAGATTGATGAATTAAGATGTACATTTGAATTAGGTAAGTTGTCAAGTGGTAAAATAAATTGATACAAGAAAAATTAGGCTATTAAGCCTAAAATTGAGTGACATTTGGCATAGTTAAATGAGTGAAAAATAGACTAGTAATTTATTGACAAATGAACTAACTATTGTGTGACATATGGACTAATTATTAGGAGACATATGGACTGATGAATAGGATACATATGGCAGCTTATTAAGTAAGCAAATGTCTTCCATGCCTTAAGACAAATGTTATTATCAAATGAAGACACCTAGCATGTTGATGAAGGAAGTTTCCACTGCTTCCTTCTTTGTTTCTTCACTAAAATTGCATCCATCTTCTCTCTGAATTGTAGTTTAACCCTAGCGAAATTGTTACATGAAATTGACACTTTAATCCTTCACAAATTATCAAAGAATTTGGCCTATTTTTACCTTCATCTTGCTGTTGAAACTAGCTCATTTTCACTCTAATTTTATGTTGATTTTTCTTGCATGAAAGGCTAGTATAATATGGAATTTTAAGTTGAGTTGGAAGCCTAATAAGTAAGTGCCAATCTGATCTTTGTGGCATGATTAATAGTATGAGAATAATGCTTGAATTGGAATGAAATAGGTATGGTTTTAATAATGATATGTGTCAGAATATATTGGATAAACTTAGATGTTTTCTGCTTATTCTTAGGGTGTGAAAACCATAGGTATTAGGTTGATTCAAGGATGAATTACATCTGGATTTCAAGTATACTAAAGGTGAATATATGTTAAAGTAATATGTAAATAAGAACTAGGACTATACGTATGATAATGTATGATAATTTCTAGTTTGATTTTTTGATGCATGAAAGAGAATGATTTGTGAGCTATCAATTGAATAATTTTGAGCTAGATTTGGGGTATAATTTAGATCTGATCGAGGTTACATAAGTGGACATGAATTCTAGAAAAATTGGAGTGCTAATGATGTTTCTATATATGTGGAATTCGTGGAAAAATGAAGGAAGAAAGACAGGGCATGGTTATGGCCTTCAGTGCATAATCGTGGCCTAGATATTTATCCTCTGTCACGATTGTGGCATAGTCCCCACGATCGTGGCCTATTACACAAGCTTTTGTCACGATCATGGGAAGGTTCACCACGAACATGGGCTAGCATAATAAGTGAAATGATTTCTTTTAAGTAATGTTTGGAACAACTAATGCTAAGGTACTTTATTATTATACATATGGATTGGATTGAGGCTTAAAATGAATCTAATTTGATGTTGAATAAGTTGGTTGAGTGTTTGATAAGTTGAAGTTATTAAATGATATTATAACTTAAGGACGAGAATGTTTGATAATAATGTATTTAAGTTTGAAATGAAGGAGTACTAAAAGAATGAAAATGTTCTTATAACGTAAGATTGGTTAAGAAATGAGAATGAGGACACATACCTTGGAAAGTTATTAATCATGCATTGAATGCAACATATGAATATATATGTACATGATTGAATATGTATTTGATTGATCACCTTGGTAATGTGAATTTTGTCTGTATTAAACGATTTTAGATTAACAAGTAGAATGCTAACATCCAAACATTGTCAATCCATCAGGGAAGTAGTGTAATTTGGAGCATATTATGAGTCAACCTAGATGTTTTCACTAGGATTGACTTGTTTTTGTTTAATTTTCAATTATTGAACTATTAATGACCTTATTGTGAGAATTCCGAACTTTAATAATCCAAGGATTTTGATATTTGGAAATTTATTGGGAGTGTTCTTATTGCATATGAATCTGAATGATATCTCTATACTCAACAATAATGTTGAATGTTGGACTAAGGTTCAACAAACATATGAATCTGACTGTGCGTCATGAATAAATGGTAATGATGGTATATTTTCTGATTTTATGCATCATAATGATATGCATGATCATGTAAATGCATTGTGACTGGAGTGGCCAGTATAAAAGAGCTTAAAGCTCATATATGTCCATAAAGAGCCATAAGCTTCGTGATTAATGAGCCCGATATTCACAATGGGTATAGGACAAAATGTGAAATCAACTCGATATCTACAAGGGATATGGGACAGTAATAGGCGCTAAGTCACAACAAAATAAAAATGAAAGTGGAGCCTCATTTGCATATGCATTTGCAAATATATGATTGTGAAAACATTTCTGAATTTCAATTACATTGTGATATGCCATATTTGTGTACATTAGACAATAAGATTGATTGGAATGGATGGATGAATTATTTTGAAAAGTTTATATAAGATGTGTGCAGTTCATGATGAATTGTTGAGATGAGGAATATTGGGCATTTGATTTATATTTTGATGCTCTGAATGAGCGAGCACATCAATGATGGTTCACTCACTGAGTTCGCAAATCTCATCAAAATTATAACTTGGCATTTTAGGTAGAAGAGAGGTGACTTATTTTTGAAGACATTCTAGAAGAAGAATTTGGAATTAAGAAATAACTCAAAGGTTTAGTCAACTAACATCTGAGGAGTTGAAGATTGTGTTTATGTAGTTTCTAATTTCACGTAAATCTTTTGTAAAATAAGTAGTAACTCTCCAAACACTTTTGATGATGAAAATATTTGTTTAATGAAATGTGCTACTATAGTGTAAATTATGTTAGTAAATGAAATGAGAAACGTTAGCCCTTTTAATATTTGAAAATTTTATGGTGCCTTAATTAGTGAATATGACTTCTCTAACTTCTCTAGATGTTTAGGTATATACTCTATAGTAGTGGGGCGTCACATGTACACAAATTAAGAGTTGATAACTCAATGAGTGTGTTAAATCAATAGTTGATGGCACAAGTCGATAGTTGCATAACTGAATGCAATTGGTATGAATGATACCTAGCGATTGACCTAAGGTGGCTTGTTGGGCAAACCCAAGGTCATTGTTGGTGATATTGGATATCGACCCATTAAAAAAACTATAAGTTTTCAAGAATTCTTAGTGAGGGCTATGATTTGAATAAGAACTGTGGGACCTATAATGCATGTGATTAAAGTCGTTATCGATATGTATTAGTATACATTTACATTCTAACACTTTCTCTAATTTTTCTAAGTTATTGAATCACCACGATGTCTTCATTTAGTATGAACCATAGAATCCAACAAACTCATGGGACCTAACTTTTTGGATTGGCTACAAAATTTCAGAATTGTTCTCAAATCTGAAAAACTAGGATATGTCCTAGATGAACCACTTCTTGATCCCCTGCTGCTGATGCACCTAATGAGGATCAGGAAGCTTACAATAAGCTACTAGATAATAGTGAGCTGGCTAGCTGTATAATGTTAGCCTCTATATCATTAAAACTACACAAGTAGCATGAGATTATAGAAGCCTATACCATAGTCTACCATATAAGGGAATTGTTTGATGAGTAAGCTCGGTCTGAAAGGTTCAAGAACTCAAGGTTGCTTTTTCGCTCTAAGATGGCTAAGGGATCACCTCGAGTGCAGTATGCACTAAAGATGTATGGATATATTAAGACGTTAGGTAGTTTGGGTTTTGTAATGGATCATAAATTAAGTATAAGCTGAATTCTGACTGGTTTGACAGATAGTTATTCACAGTTCGTGCTTAACTATCAGATGAATCAAATATCCATAACGATACTTGAGCTGATTAATCTACTCAAAACAGATGAGCAAATTGTCAAGAAAGATAGCAAAGTTATGATGCTGGTGGGTGTAGCCAAGAAGAAAGTGAAAGAGACAACATCAAAGGGGATATGCTTCCATTGCAACAAGGACATTGGAAGAGAAACTAGAAAGCTTATTTGGAGTTGCTGAAGCAAAAAGAAGGCATTAGATGCCCCACTGACTACTTCAGGTATGTTATTTGTCATTGAGATTAATACTATTTCTGATCATAACATTTGGATATTAGATACCAGATGTGGCTCACACATATGTGTTGATATTTAGGGTCTCAGGGATAATAGACTGCTCAAAAAGGGAGAGATGGACCTACGTGTGGGAAATGGAATAAAAGTTACTGCATTAGTCGTAGGAACATATGTTTTATATCTTCCTAGTGGTTTAGAGCTAATTTTAGATAATTGTTATTATGTACTCTTTGTGATAAAGAACATTGTATCTATTTCTTGTCTTAATAAAGTGGGATTTCATTTAACTTTTTCACGCAATGGTTGTTCAATTAAGTTAAATGAAATGTTGTATGGTATTGCAACATTGTGCAATGGTATTTACATATTAGATATGTGTAATCCAATTTTAAATATTAATGACAATAAAAAAAACGAGATAACTTAAAATCATCTTACTTGTGGCATTGTTGACTTGGCCATATAAGTGAGAAATTCATGACTAAGCTACACAAGAGTGGTAGCTTAAGGCTATTTGATTATGAGTCATATGACACAGGTGAATCTTGCTTGTTAGGCAAGATGACTAAAAGAATGGACGAATAAGTGCATGGGTTATTAGACCTAATACATTTTGATGTATGTGGTTCAATGTCTATTCATGCCAAAGGTGGTTTTATGTACTTCATTACCTTTATTGATAACTATTCACGATATGGGTATGTGTATCTAATGAGATACAAGTCTGAAGCATTTGAAATGTTCAAACAATTTGGATATGAAGTTGAGAAACACCTTGACAGAAGTATCAAGACACTTTGATCAAATTGAGGTGGTGAATCCTTGAATGAGGACTTTCCAACTTATCTTAGAGATAATGAGATAGCATCCCAGTGGATTCCACCTTACACACTGTAACATAATGGCATGGCTAAAAGGACAAATCAAACCTTGTTGGATATGGTAAGGTCAATGATGGGCTTAGCAAATCTACCGAAATCATTTTAAGGTTATGTACTCGAGACTGCTATTTATGTGACAAACAAAGTCCCTTCAAAAGAAGTTGAAGTTACTCCTTATGAGATATGTACTAAAAAAAGCCCTATCTTTCTCATATGGAAGTTTAAGGTTATCCGGTTTATGTAAAGCGGATTCAATTAAACAAGCTTGAATCGAAATCTAATAAATATCCATTTATAAGATATCCTAAGAAAACAATTGGATATCATTTCTATTATGCTTTAGTATAAAAGGTTTTTGTCTTAAAGCAAGCTGTCCTTTTGAAGAAAGAGTTTCTTTTAGGAGAAGATAGTAGGAGAAAAGTTCAACTTGATGAAGATTATGAGTCTCAAACAGACATATATCAACTTCCTGAACCCGAAACCTTTTGACACATAAAATGTTTGTAGGTTAAGTAGGATATGCAATGTTCCAGAGAGATATGGATTTCTAGTAAATGAACAAAATGACATATTTCTTATAGAAGACGAAGAGCCTACAACCTATGAAGAGGCTCTAAGAGCTCAGAATCTAAAAAATGGCTTCAAGCCATAAAGTTCGAAATGGATTCGATGTATGAAAACCAAGTATAGACTTTGGTTGACCTACTCGAAGGGCTAAAAACATAGGTGGATTTTCAAGAAGAAAATCGACATGGATGGTAATGTGATTACCTATAAAGCGAGGCTAGTTGCTAAAGGTTATTGTCAAAGACAAGGAGTTGACTATGATGAGACATTTAGCCCCGTACCCATGCATAAATCAATTATAATACTCCTAGCTATTACTTCTCATTATGATTATGAAATATGGAAAATGGATGTGAAGACGGCTTTCCTAAATGGAAACCTAGTTGAGGATGTGTATATGATACAACCTGATGGCTTCATAAAGATTACAAAAGAGTATGTAAGCTTCATAAATCTATTTATGGATTGAAGCAAGCATCTAGTAGTTGGAATATCCGATTTGATGAGACAATCAAAGAGTTTGGTTTCTTACAAAATCTTGATGAACCTTGTGTGTATAAGAAGGTTAGTAGGAATGCTATCATATTCCTTGTATTATAAGTGGATGTCATATTTTTAATAGTAAATGATGTCTCAACTTTATAATCAATCAAAATTTGGTTGTTCCAAAATTTTTCGTAAAAGACATTGGAGAAGCAACTTATATATTGGGAATAAACATCTATAGATATTGAACAAGGAAGTTGCTAGTTATTTCATATTCGAAATACATAGATAAAGTGTTAAAGAAGTTTAGCATGGAGTAGTCCAAAAGAGGGTTTCTTCCCATGACTCATGGGATAAAACTCTTGAAATCAACATGTCCCAAGACGCAAGATGAAAGGACTTGCATGAGTATAATCTTATATGCTTCAGCAATAGGATCAATCATGTATGTTATGTCATGTATAAGACCCGATATATCGTATGCTCTAAGTGTTACGAAAAGATATCAATTAGATCCTGGTGAGTGTCACTAGGTGGCTATCAAGAATATCCTAAAGTACTCGAGAAGGACTAAGGATATATTCTTGATATATGGAAATGGAGATCTTATAATGAGCGAACATATAGATCCCAGTTTTCAATCTAACTAGGATGATTCCAAATCCCAGTCAGGTTATGTTTTCACACTCAATGGTGGAGTAGTCAGTTAGAAGAGTTCCAAAGAAGAAACGACTGCAGATTCAATGACCAAGCCAGATTATATTGCAGCTGTAGAAACAGCGAAAGAAGCTACTTGGATAAAGAAGTTCATTATAGAAATTGGAGGGGTTCTAAGCATAGTAAACCTAATACTGTTGTACTTTGAAAACAATGAGACTATTGCTTAGGCCAAGGAACCAAGGTCTCATCAGAGGTCCAAGCACGTGCTCAGGAGATATCACCTAATCAGGGAGATAATTGATAGAGGTGATGAGAAGATAGAGAGAGTGCCATCAGATCACAACATCCTAATCTTTTGACTAAGCCACTTCCTCAAATAAAATTTGATTCTAGTGTACTCGCCTATGGTATTAGATACAAAGGCAATTAGCTTTAGTGTAAGTGGGGGATTGCTAGAGTAGTGCTTTAAAGGCAATCACATTTAGCACTTTTGTACAAACTTTACTTTTATTAATAAAACAAAAGGCATTTTTTATTAATTTGATATTCATTTATATATGAATTGATGCCTATCTTAAATTAAATTAATGAAGTCCATGATATAAAACATAGTATAAAGGAAATCATGATGAGATCATGATAATGGGATTCCTATTGTAACACCCCATTACCCTAGGGTACGCATCGAGACGCCCGTAGGTCATTCCGACACATATCCTAAGATAAGGGAGTGCTACGTACAATTACTATAGAACTCCACATGGC
>JANZXR010274761.1:0-29545 GCA_027575705.1 Erythroxylum echinodendron | reverse complement strand
TGTACTTTATGTTTGTGGGTTCAAAAAAAAAAAGACAGAGAGGGTGTTGCAAAAGAAAGTGATTGAAATGTAATATGTTTCGTTTTCGGTTTAAGCGAATCGAAATTCTGATATAAAACAAAATATTGGCTATTCTTGTAAACAAAATGTTTCTGAATAAAAGTGGGCCCAAATTTTATGAATTATTGATTTGCGCGTATTAAAAAAAAAACTTATACCGACTTTTGATTTTTAGTGATGTAGCACACCAACCTCGCAGGGCACGGACTCGGATATCACCATCGATATCGGGTTGGGGTCCAGCGGGAGTTGGATGTTACAAGTTTAATAATTTTGTTTATCTAACCAATTAAGGGTATGTTATATGTTTATTGTAAAATATTCATTGCTATATTTTAGGATCCACGACTGATCCGAAAAAGACAAGGAGTGTCATAGAAGGGCATAGATTGGAAAAAATTAATAAGACTATAGGTAAAAGATTAGACATAAAGATCTCCCCCGCTGAAGGACGACCAACCAACTCTGTACAGTCTGCCAAATTATCAAGTGAGATTGGTGTAGTATCTCGAACTTCATTACCTGTAAAAACAAAATGGGAAAAAATAACTGATGAGGAGTTGGAAATTGCATTTGAGAAGTTAGACGTAAGTATTATAAAACTATGTAATATGTACGTGTTTTCCATATGCCTAAAGCTTTCACCAATAATTTATAATTTTTTGCAGCAAAAGTTAGAAGTCAAGGGACTGAGGACAGACGATGAAGTACATGCTGCTGTGAAGAAGTTTCTTTCTTTAAGATCTAAAGATCAAAGATTTCACTTAAAAAAACATTTTACCAAGCATTGAAAGGATGTTAAGCCGCAAATTGTCACGGTGGCAGCATGGATGGATTTATGTCAATATTGGAACCAATCAGCTACAAAGGTTAGTTAATTTGAAAACAAAACTTAATTTCATAACTTTTTTGACAACTGATTATATTTTAGTATTTATGAATTGTGATTTATAGATGTTATAATAGATTTTGTTACGTTTATGGTTAGGAAAAAAGCCAAAAAGTCAAATTGGCTAGGAGTCAAGTCAAATATCGACCAAACTCCAGCTCTAAGGCCTTTGTAGCGATACAACATGAGATTGTAAGTTATTATTTTTTAATTATATTTTACTTTGATTGATATTGTAAAATTTGTAATAAATGTTGCCAATAATATATTTCAATACAATAGAGTGACAAAGATGGAGAAGAGTGTGACTGGATGAAGCTGTGGTATCACACTCATTATGATGAAAGTAAAAATCAATGGATAACTATAGAATGGAGAGAAAAATTGGTGAGTAAATAGTTCAAATACCAAAATTTTTTAGTATTTATGAATTTTAATATCTAATTAATTACTTTTTTCAGGAATTAATGTGTAAGGAATTGGCAGATTCAATAGAACAAGGTCATTCGATGATAGTGGGTGAAGTGTGCGACAAAGTCTTAGACACTAGATCTGATTATGTTGTTAGCATGGGAGTTAGGCCTCGACCACAAGGGAAGACCTCGATCAGAAAGAGACTTTGAGACATACTAGAGGAGTCAAAGAAGGTTAATCAAGAGTTACAATCTCAAGTCGATGAATTGACTAAAAAAGTTAAACAAATGCAGGATTAATTCACTACTGAAGTCGCGCAAAAAAGAATTGAATTTGAACAACAAAAAGCTTTTGGAACTTTTATGTTCTACACATAATATTTGTTTAGATTAGATATATGTACTCATATTGATATCTTATTAAATTATGACATACTTTTTATATTAATTAATGGGTTATGACATGTTTGGAAATTGCAATTAAATAATAAATTGTTTGAATTTATGAAATTCTTGTGATACATAAATAATTATTAAAATTAATGATATACTAAAAAATTTAAGAACTATTAAATAAATAAAATTCAATATTAAATAATATTGATTAATTGTTTAACATACAAGATTTA
The DNA here is from genome assembly GCA_027575705.1 of Erythroxylum echinodendron. Lineage (NCBI taxonomy): Eukaryota > Viridiplantae > Streptophyta > Magnoliopsida > Malpighiales > Erythroxylaceae > Erythroxylum > Erythroxylum echinodendron. The sequence continues at coordinate 27,554 of JANZXR010274761.1, read as the reverse complement.
AAATTAATATTTAAATTGGAAATTATTAAATTAAATTTATTTTAGGGTAAAAATTAAATACAAGAAATAAAGGGCATTATGCGACGTTTTACTAAACACTCCGTGATGTTTCAAAATGTCTGAAACGTCACGGATTGTCAGAAATTGCGCGACGTTTAGGTGAAACGTCGCGGATACAAATAATTCGCAACGTTTTTGCAAAATGTAGCATTCCACGACGTTTCCCGCAATGACGCCGAATCCCAAAGATTCCACGATGTTGTCTAAAACATCGTGGAGTGAGGCTTTCCTCGACGTTACAGTAAACGTCGCAGAATCTGCCTTTCTGTGATGTTTACTAAAATGTCGCAGAATATTAATTTCTGCGATGTTTAATAAAACATCGTGGAATCTTGATGATTTCGTGACGTTTTCTCCTAACATTGCAGAATCTAAAGATTTTTAATGATGTTTTTGTAAACGTCGCATAATGTATACATATTCCTGACGTTTGACGTAAAACGTCGCAGAAATCTTTTGCCTACACTACAATCCATGACGTTTTTTAAAACGTGGCAAATTTGATTCTGTGAGGTTTTTTGGCATTCTGTGACGTTTTTAAAACGTCACAGATTCTATATAATTCTAATAGTGCATGAATTTAATATTTTTCGTGGCCATGTAAACTATTAATTTAGTTAATAAAGTCGAAGATGATGGACAACATCCCATGCAACGTGTTTTATGGGAATTAAATGAAGACAAGGCAACTGGTAATAAGAAGCAAAACGTAGCGCAAGTGGACAGATAGAAGCACGCAGTTAGGAAGTAGCAGTATGAAATGGTATGGGAAGCATAAAAGGATGAAATGAAGATGTTTGATAAGGGCTATAAATGCACAGCCAAGAAGAGAAACAACATAGTACCAATAGACGTAGCCAGTATAGATAGGACAACTAAAGCGTAGTTGTAGAGAGAAGTAAAAGGGTTTTTTTTGGAAGCGTTGTGTTTGGAAATAAAAGGGAACGTAGCAATAGCATAAGGGCAGCATAGATTTTAAAAAAAATAAGACAGAAATGAGAAAAATAGCGAGAGTGGAGAGGTTTCTTCAGTTGTGACTTTCAACCGAAGAAAAATTAATAAAAAAGAGATGTGTTTGGTTGAAGGAGTTTGGGAACTTCGAGAGCATCGAGAGAGCACGGAGATGGAGGTAAGCTCTCTTCCATGAGTGCACCCATGGAGGGATAACTTCCCAATGCCAGTTTAGAGGCGACATTAATGCTGTGACTCAGTTAAGCACTCTTTCTTTATTTTTATTGCTTCTTTCTCCATTTAGAAATTAATTATGTTATCCTATGTTAATTGAGTTGAATTTTTTGTATAGTTAATCAAATTCTCGTTAGCATTTGATTATTTGTGTATAAACCCATTAAGTATCATGAAAAGATGATTTTAATGCGTTCATTGGATCATTTATTTATAAACCCATTGTTAAAATTTCAATATAATCTGTAATTACTATTTTTGAAATTCACTTGTAGTGACTAATGGTTTATAATCATTAGGGATAACATAATCTAGGTAAAATGACACATTGTATCTTGATTAAACACTACCTGAGGAAAAACTTGGGTTAATTATTAACCCATGATTAATAGTCTCTAGAAGAGGTTTGAAAACAACAAATCATCGAAAAAATTTTAATTAGGGTGTAGGCTGACATTGAACCCAAAAATCAGATTACCAATTAATTCACCACTTTCATCATTTTTGTATGTTTAATTTGTTTTCATAGGGTTAGTTTTATTTTATTTCCTTATATCTAAAGCCAAAACCCCCTAAACTTAAGCACCTATTAGTTTCATTTTACTAACTTTACACATACTCTTTATGGGATCAACCTAGACTCACCACTGCTATAGTAGTAGTCTAGTTTATTTTGACTAGTGTTATAATGCGCTGTTAACCAAGATGTCTAAACTTCACTCTCTAAAGGACCTTAAACCTATCTGTTGCTACAACACTCTTTATGAAATCACATTAAAGATCCTAGTATCAAGATTGAAGTAGGTTTGAGGCTCTATCATCAACAAATATAAAAGTGCTTATATAAAGCGAATAAATATTGGAGATAATGTTCTCTTGGAATAAGAATTATTTAAAGGATACCAAAGAAAAGGATTAGCCAAGTATTGTGCTTTAAAATATACATTAAAAAAGAATTTGACTCTATAAATTGGGATTTCATCTTACATTCACTTAAAGCAACTGGTTTATAACTAAAATTGCTAAGTTAGATCAAACAATGTATCACAACTCCCATATCCATCATTATTATTAATGATGAGTAGACATAAAGGTTTAAAGGGGGAAAAGGGGTCACCCTATGTCTTTTCAATGTGCATGAAAACTTTGATGAGGCTCATATAGCTAAACATTTAAATAAGCCATTGTTTTAAATTCCTCAAGAATTGTAAGAGAATGGAAGTCTTATACTTATAATTTCCTAATGACTTTCTAATGTTTTTTAAAGATAATATTGCCTATATTCAAGTGATTATAAATTTTATCAACCAATTTAGAAAACAATCTTGCATCTAGGTTAATGTAGATAAGAGATTCTTTATGGTCCCTACTGATGCTAGCTCTTTCAATTAAGACTTATCTTAAATCACAGGATAAAAAGATCAACAATCCTAATTTACATGCTTAGTAGTACCATTAAAATGAAAAGGTCTTATTACAAAGATTGTAAAGCTCTCTATGAAATGATAGAAAGAAGAGTAAGCCTTCTTAAGCAATCTATATGTGTATTGGATGTCACATCAGGTTTTGCCAAAAAGGTTAGTTAAGAATATCGATATATTGTTAAGTAACTTCCTCTATATTGGTAATTCTCATAAAACAAAAGTGGAAAAGTAATCTAGAACAAGATAAGGAACTCAAAGGAAAAGGGAGGATTTGGATTAAAAGCATTGTACATCATCAATAAAGTTATTTTAACCAAAAAATATGGAGATGATTGATAGATAAGAGAATTATTAGGTTCAATAGATTCATTCATATCAACCAGAAGATACGAGCTTTTAGGAACAAAAGTCAAGTATAAATTCCTATTTCATCATTCATAATTTACTCAAATTGAAGGTCACCTTATTCTATAAAATAATGTATAAAATAGGTAATGGAGAGACAATATTGTTTAACAACTTGTAGGGGTCTTTTACACTTTTGTCCTAAAAAAATTTATCACCTTAAATACATGTTGAATTCCAAATCTAAGGTGAAGGAGCTGGTTAAAAGAAATGATTGCCATATTAAATCTAAGGGATTCAATAGCAAGAAAGAGACTTTACTTAACTACTTGCTAAGGCAGAATATGGAATATAAGAAAACTTAGGTAAGGTATACCTTAAGGTAATTCACCAACAATACCTTCTACTAGGTATCCAAGCCACCCTCCACTAAAATACATTGGTGCAACATAGTATGGTTCAAAAGGAACTCCTTAAAGCTTCTTTCATTATGTAGTTCGCGATAAAAATAGATCAAATATATTTGATAGGCTTAAAGACACATCAACTTTAATCCTCTATGTGTTCTTTGCAATAGTGAGAGGGAAAAAGAGACCATTTGTTTTCCCATATTCCTTCTTTAAGGAAATATGGAAGAGCATTTAGATCACCTATAACAACTTATATAATAAGGAATCCTAGGAGAACATAGTCAGATAGGCTTCTGGTAAGAATTCCTTAACAAAAAATGACTATATTCTTTTTAAGTTAGCTTTTTTCACATACGTGTATGCCCTATGAAGAGAGAGGACCAAAGGTTATTAAAAAACAAGAAGAAGGAGACCAACATACTTTGTCTTTCTATAGTGTCAACGATAAGGGAAAATATCAAAATTAACCTAGATGGAGTAAAAATCACAAAAATTTGGCTATAAGATGAGTAGTAGAGACTAGATAACAAAAGAAATAACTCCTATGAAGAAATGATTGATCAAGCATTTACAACTCATTCCTGCATTTCTGTTCAATAACACTTCTATCAGTTGGCCTACTTGGACTTTCAGATTATGAATTGAGGATACGTGATTCTTTTTCACTTTTTCCAACCTGCCTTCAAGCCTCTTATAGGCCTCTTCCACACCTCCAATCTTATATAGAATCTTATCCAGTTTGGAATCCATTGAGTTTGGCTTCTTTTGTTGGAAACTAGGTGGTCCATAAGGATTGAACTGACCTCCCATATTCCTAAACCATGAAAAATTTGAGGAGTTCCTCCATCCAGAGTTGTACTTGTTACAGTAAGGGTTATTCCCTCCTCCTCTACCAAACTGTGCTCCCATATACTTCATTTACTCTGCTTCACCTTCTTGCATTAGGAAACAATAGTATTATGGTCCATTTCCCTATATAGCTCGCATTTTCATTGAATGGCCTTAACTGGAGTGGAAGATGATGCTTTCATATTATTTAGATATCAAGTCAAACCGTTAATTTTTGCTTGCATTCCTATCATTTGGTTGACATCTATAACTCTTTTCTACTCTCAAAAAGTTACGAGTTATCTACTTCTTTCATTCGACCATAGATAACTGCTACTGGCCATCTTTTCTAGAAGCTCTTCCACTTCATCAACAATCTTTCTCATTAGCAATCCTCTTGAGGTAGCATCACTTGTGCCTCTCATGGGTGGTGTTAATCCATTGTAAAATTTTTACAAGAGGAACTCTTTTGTTATATTTTTATGGGTACTACCTCTGTAAACCCTTATATTGCTCTCGATTCCCTATCACCTTGTTGGAAGTTTGTAATCTCCTCGATTATCTTGGTCATCTTAGTGAGGGGAAAATATTTGTCTAAAAAGGCATTACTAATTGCTCCCATGTAGTGACACTAGAGGGGTTAAGAGAGTGATACCAAGCTTTTGCTCTATCCCTTAAAGTAAAAGGGAAAAGCCTCATTCTCGCTACATCTTCCGACGCCGATGATATCAATAGGTATCATATATTTTGAGGAAGTTCACAATATGTGCATTGGGGTCTTCATTTTTCAATCTATAAAGTTGCACATTCGTCTGTAGCATGTTCAAAAGGCCTAGTATACTTTTTAAAGGCAGCTTGAATTGGTGTCCTAGCCATACCTTGACTAGCAGTATTGAAGCCCAGCCTCATAAAATCCATGAGAGTTCTCGCTTGACACCCTTGGTTCACTCTTTGATCTAACTGTTGGTTATATTCATCCTCTATTAGTTCCTCAACTGCTTATTCTTGGCATTTGTCTCTTCTAATAGCTTGTTCCAATCGAGTGATGTCAAGTGTCAAATCTTCAATTATCCGGTTTGTACTTCTTGTGGCTCTTGTGTTCGTATAAATATACGGACACAAGAGGGGTAAAAACCTTAAACTAAATAACTAAAAAATGCCTTAGACTAAAAAGAACTGAACTAATCCTACATCTCCCTGACAACGGTGCCAAAAACTTGTTCGAGATGTCGAGTCTTACAATTTATATTCCTCAATTACCATAAGTGAACAAGTTGTGAGTTGAAGTATTTGAAGCGTCAATCCCATGAGGAGGATAAACTAATCTAATCATAGGTTATGTAAGGCTCAGAAATTAATAAAAATGAAATTAAAAAATGAAACAAGAATATAACCATAGGAATTTGATTGCAAGAATTCAACTCAATAAACTAACACAAAGCAAGAATTGAAATTACGCAACACAAAATGTCACTATAGAAATTAATCAAGAGAAATTACCAAGTTATAAAAGAGGGGATTCTACCTATCATTAATGCTAGCCTCGCCAATTATGTGTTATCGAGATGTCAGTTCTAAACTATAATAGGGGGTTACTCTCTCTATAGTTATAATCCCATGCCCTAAATCATTAACCCTAATTAAATTATGAAATTTGTAATCTCTTAATTAACAAAAAACCCATAATTAAAATTAGATTGGAATCTCTTTACTAAACTAACAAGTCTTACATATGATCTCTCTCCACATAAAAATCGATATGATTACATGGTCTATAATTAATCCATTCTAATTATTTTTATCTGGCTCACCCTCTCGGTTTATTACCTAAATATGAAAAAATTGAAGTTAATCATGACACCCAATCAATAAAACACAAAATCGACTATATTAATATTAAATTAAAGTAAATTCTCGAAAGAAGAGTTAAAAACATCGTCAACAATCCAAAACCCATCATCATAAAATTCATTTCCATCTTATACATTAAATAAACAAAAAGGAAATGAAAAGGAAATAGAACTTGGATCAGATAACCTAGGAAGGCAGCAGACAACCTAATATAGGAAGCAACAACGGCAGGACCTACTTCTTTCGCTTCTTCTTCTCTCTCCCCCTTTTTTCTCTCTCTTTTGAACTTCCCAAAAGTGACAGAATATAGAAGCTCCTGTAGGTTTACATCATTAAGTCTTATATAATATTTCCAATTGGCGAAACACTAGGGTCTTTTTCGAGTCCGAAATGTCCAAAATATCCATCGAAAAATCAATTCATGACTACTTTCCATGTATCTATTGCACAGGCCATGATCATGTACCTTAGTGGCACGATCATAGCTGGGAGTTTTTTCTTTTGTCACGATCGTGGCTCCCTACATTAGCTTCTATCACAATCATGTCATATTCTTATGATCGTGGCTCATTGCTCTTGCTTCTATTGTGATTATGGCATATTTGCTGTGATTGTGGCCTTATGTTATTTCCCGAGTCTTCTCTGAATCTCCTCCAATATTCCTGAAAAACTAACAAACACATTGAGGCACCTCATAAATATAAAATTGAAGCTCAACATCAAGTTCCAAACTATAAAACACTTAAAACATAAATATTTACTTACACAATTCTAAACATAAATATTTACTTGCTAACATAATTCTAACCTAAACACGCACTAAACAATCAAATTAACAAATAAGCATATATTAAACTACCAACAAAAACACTATACAATGTACACCTATCATAACCATTGAGAGTCCTAAGATGAAGCAGTGTATTTGAGCTTTTGAAAATTAGATGAGATCTCCGCAACTACTTTATTATAAATTTTCCTAAATTTTTCAATAAAAGAGACAAGTTAAAAAGTAAGACCTAAGTTGGCTTTAATAAGAGCACCATGTAATAAAGTTTAGAGGGAGGTAGGAAAAAAAATTCAAGTCTAGCAAGAACTTGAAAATAATATTGTGGAATGGATATAACGAAAAGGGTTGTCAGAATGAGGAAGAGCAATATTAATGCAGGGAAACCATTGGTGGAAAAGAATCGGGCGATTGGTTCCTTTACCTATTGAAAACGGAACCCAATGAAGAAGAAGGTGAGAAATTCTCCCACATAGATGATAATTCGTGTTATACCGCCACTAAGATAGAGGAAGTCACTTCACCCAATCTCTCAACTTCTCCCCAGTCATAAATCGGATGTAACTCTCTAAACAGTGGTTCATAAATTTTGTTTGACCATCAATCTGCAAATGGTAAGTCGTTGAGATCTTCAACTTACCCCTTGTAATTTCATCATCTCCTTCCAAAACCTACTCACAATGATTCTGTCTCTATCACTAAATATGTCCACTTGGGTCCCATGTAACTTGCATACTTGCTCTATGAAAGCTTCAACCACCATACCGGCTGAATAAGTGTGACTTAGTGCAATAAAGTGAGCAAATTTACTTAATCAATCAACCACTGCTAAGATAACATCCTTCCCTCCTAATTTGAGCAATCCCTCAATAAAATCCATTGAGATGCTTAACTAGATTGATGTAGAAATTGATAAAGGATCGAGTAGACCTGGTGATGCTATTGTCTTGTATTTATTTCGTTGGCATACTTCATAACATCAGGTGAATTCTCACGCATCATTCCACATTCCTTTTAAAAAGAAAAACTCAGCTATCTTTTTCTTGAAAGCTATTGTTCTGAATGTTCCCTAACAGCCCCATCATGTACCAATTTGATAATTTTGGTGAATAACTCTGCAATTTTTCCTACCACTAACTTCCTTTTTTATTTCAACCCTCGCTGGTTCAGTTGGTGCTTTAGATGCAATATGGGATTAACCCTCTTTTCTTCTAAGATTTTTAACTTTGGATCATCTTCATAACTATCTCGGATCTCTTTAATCAAGGAAGTAGAAAATATGGTTATGGCTTTGCCCAACAGCTTTGGAATGTGTACCCTAGAAAGCGAATCTACAACTATATTATCCTTGTCCTTCTGATATTGAACTTCGAAATCATAGGGTAAAATTTTCATGTTTAACTTTTGTTAGACCGACGTAAGGATTCTTTATTCTAACATGTGCTTTAGACTTTGATGATTTATTTTAATGATAAAATGAACCCAAGCAGATATTGTTGGACCTTGTTTCCATAGTCCAACTGTCCAAAATATCAATTGACGTGAAAGTATTATATTTCCATGGGATCTCTCCAGAAAAAACTAGTTCCGACAGCAGAATCAAAAATTGACTTCTTCAAAACAATTGTAGCTCGATTTCTCTAGTTTATTTTGAAATAATGATCTTCTCATTCTGAGCTCTACAAGTCAAGATAAGATTAAAATACCAAAGTATGTTTAGTAAAACAACCAGTTCATGTTCTTTCGGTCGTTTCCCTCACTTTCTCTCCATTAATATTTTTCGAATCAACTGAAATGGATACCAAAATTTTATTGAGAGGTAGATAAATATGTTAGTAATCTATTAGTTCAATAATCACTTCATTTGGAGATCGGGTGATGAAGTTATGGCCAAAAAAGTCAAACCTGATTATGTCCTTAATCATATTGTACCTATGTGGGACAATTGGCATAACTTTCACTAGAGATATCGGATTTTGGTCATTTAAGGAAAGTTTCTAAGAGTACTTCTAAATCTACAACTTTTGTGAAGACCTTGAAGAAAACTTTTGTTATTTAGATGGTCAAAATTACTTCGTCTAACGCTTTATCTAATACCTATGCTTCATCTGAAGGCCATATCTATTGCGTCCGAAGTCAAAAATCTCCAAACTTTATATCGTTGGAACGATAAGAAAAAGATCTAGAATTTTGAGAAGACAAATATGTCTAATTAAGCCTAAATCAATATATATTTGCCCTAGAAGTCAGAACACTAAATTTTACCCTTATGAATGCTTGAAAATGCAATTTACAAACTTTGATAGTCATGAGCAAAAACACAATCACATTTCATTATCATCAAAAGATAAGAATTTTACAAAGCTTTAATGGGCATTTCAAGCCACGTATCAATACGTTATAGTCCAAAAATACACAATTTACACAAAGTAGAATTGCTCAAAATGCAACTAAAGCCTTGTTCTACAAAAACTAATTTAAAATATAAAATAAACATAATCTGGAGTAATGCCCTTATGCTCGATCACTCGATCTCTTGCTTATCACCCGAAGATGGGACGTAATGGGAGGTGAACTTAAAGCTCGTTAAAAAAAAATTTATAATTGGTAATAAGCAAAATCATTGAAAAAAATTCACAATCCATCATGAAACACATATTTCCACATTCTTAATTTATCAAGCACTTTATAAGCAACCCAAATCATGCATTCCATAAACTTGTCAACACATAAGTACATCAAAATGGTTTTGGAGGTCCATAAATAGAACGAGCTAACACACTCCCATGAAATGGTCCAGTGTAGTCGTCAACAGAATGAACTAACAAAATCTCACGTAGAGGTTTTGCATAGTCGTATACATGAGGGAGTCCCTGAAGGAGGTCCATGCCACTTGCGGGCAGGCAGGAGAAGCCTTTACTCAAAGTGCACTTGACATACAGGATGGACCAGACTGAACCTACATAACATGTATTTTATAACTTGTAAATTTGTTGCCCAAAATCGTACTTTTTCCAAAAAGTGATTTCATAGATATAGTAAAAAATTTATTTTCGCATTCTTTTCATAAATCATCAACACAATATTCATACATCAAATACATAGCACTTTGCATTCAAAGAGCAATAAATGCACATTTATAATACAATTGAAAAACATTTACTTTCTTGATTTTGAAGAAACATTAATGGCTTATTATTCAATTATAAAAATGTAACCCACCTTGAATTCCTTGCTTAACAATTGCTTAAAGATGCCTCTCTTCTAGCTCCTCTTGCCTCTGCTCTTGATTTCCTTCAATATTAGCAAATCCCAATTCAATAGGAATCCAAATTGAGAACTCAAAAAGCACATTCACTAAAAATTAATTCTAGAATACTTAAACCCATGCATTTTCTAAGCTTCATGAACCAAAATTCTTCCAAAAATTCAAAGGGTTAAAATTGGGCTTACCTTGAATCATCACCAAACAAAGATATATTTAGCTCAAATGGAAGCTCTTCTCTTCCTCTATCTTTTTCCCTTCTTGAACAACTTCAAAATCACTCTTTAAAACTAAGAAAATTGGAAACCTAGTTTAGCTTTCTCTTCTTTTCTTCTTCTCCCACGACACTCTCTTCCCTTTTCTCTCTCATTTTCATTTTTCACTTCACTCTCTCCTTCAATTCATATTTTTCTCCACCTTAACTGCAAGACTACACTTTCTTCTTTCCATTTTACCCTTGATGACTGCTAAAAGTCTTCTTTTCCCTTGCTTTTATACTTCATGATTCCTAAACTTAAATGACATGCCAAAAATGCCCTCAATTCATTCTTAATGCATTAATTTCACTAACTAGTGAAATAAAATCATACTAACATTGACATAAATAATTAAATTCCAATAATAATTCTATCATGACCTCATAATTTATTTAAATCATGCCTAACAACTCCATTTATTCTAAGGAAAAATTCAAATTCCATAGAATATCACACTTAACAAAAATATTTCAAGGGCCAAAAGATATGGTCTCCACTTCTTTATAGCAAACACCACTACTAGGGATTCTTTCTCATAGGTTAAAAGGGCAAGCTGTCTTAGAGCTAAAGCCTTACTTATATAAGCAATTAGGTGACCATCTTGTTATAACATCATGTCAATCCCCTCATTGCACGCGTCGGTTTCTATAGTAAAAGGCTTCCTAAAGTCAGGTAAGGTTAAGACAGGAGTAACAATCACTAACCTCTTTAATTCTTCAAAAGCCATATTGCTTCCTCCGTCCATACGAACGCATCCTTCTTTAATAGATTGTTTAAGGAAAGAGCTATAATGCTACTGTGTCAAATAAATCGATGATAGTATCTTATCAAACCTAAAAGCCAACAAAATCATTTGATGTTTATCGGTTTTGGTTGTTATAGCATAATTATCACCTTGTTAGGATCAATTGCAACTCCAGCCTTGCTAATCACATGCCCAAGATATTCAATGCTTAGTAATGCAAAGCTGCACTTATTAGCTTTAACAAGCAAAGCATGAGATTTGAAAACATAAAGTTCCTGCTGCAAGTGTTGCTGGTGGGTTGACCAATCCTCATTGTAAACAAAGATGTCGTTGAAGAAATCTAAGACAAAATTCCTTAAGTAGCTTTAAAAGATCGAGTTTATTAAAGCTTGGAATGTTGATGGGGCATTGGTGAGACCAAAAGGCATCACCATGAATTCGAAATGACCATGATTTGTTCCAAAAATCATTTTCTCCACATCTTCTTCTCACATCCTAATCTAGTGTTAGCTTGATCTTAAGTCTACCTTTGAAAAGATTGCAGCATCCTTGAATTCGTCCAACAACTCCTCTATAACTAGAATAGGGAATTTATGCTTAACAGTGGATTAGTTTAATTACCGATGCCATGTCCCATCTTTTTTCTTCACTAGAACGATGGGGATAAGTATGGGCTCTGACTAGGCTGTATAACTCCTAAAGCTAGCATCTCTATGGCATCCTCCCATCGGGCTATGTAATGGGTTGTTTCTTTGGAGTTAAGACAATCTTGTGATCTAACTCACAGTGTGGAGGTAAAGACTTAGGTTCATGGAACAATTCTTTATACTGATTTAACAAAGCAAACAAGTCATCTTTCAATTCTTCTGGTGTGTTGCACAAGGCAGGTTGCAACTCAACCTTATTGACCTATATGAGGAAAGCCTAATCCTCTTTTCCACTCAAAACCCTTTGCCACCATGGATGATTCTTTCTTGGAGTTAAGACCATCACATCAATTTGTGGGGTTCCTTTTAATTTCACTTTCTTTCCTTTATAAGTGAAATGCATGATCATTTCTTCAAATTTCCAACTTATCTCCCCTAGTCTTTAAAGTCACTATATTCCTAGAATTAATTCACACCCTCCCAAAGGCATCAACATTACATCGTCAACAAATTCACAGCCTCTTAGCTACCATTTAAGCTCCCTACAAAGACTATTAACTAAACCTAGATAACCATTGGCTACTGTAACTTCTAATGGTTTTAAATCCTCAACTTCCTAGCCTAACTTCTGAATCATCCTGTTGCTCAATCGACTAACACATTCACATCACAATTTTCTAGTCTTCCCTTGATTTTCAAGGTTCTATAGTTAGGGATCTCGAAAATTACAGTTAATGAAATGGATCATACTTCTAATTTGTTTTTAATATCTTGCCCTTGATATCCTCTTCATTATCCACTTCAGCAAAATCCTCTTCTAGCATAACTTTAATGGCTTGAACATAGACTGGTCTTCTACATCAATTCTCCAACGTGTATCACTTGGAACAATAATAACATTCACCACGTTCCCATTTAGCCCTCAATTCATGTTCTGACAATAGGTGGATTATAGGGGCCTAGCTGTTGTTCCCCAAATGAAGAGGTGGTCGTGGGGGTTCTGTTGTTTCTTAGTGTGGTAAAGGTTTGGCCATCATTACCGAATTCCTCAATGGTGGCGGAGGTGGTCGACGAATGATGCCTCTACTAAAATCACTTTCTCTTTGAAATGCTTCCAATGCCACTTCTTATAACCTAATGAATTATTGAGCCTTACGAAGAGTTTGCAATCTTAAGGCCCTCACATTTACTTGTAGTTCACCCTTAAGGCCACCAATAAAGTGTCCCTTTAAATATGTTTTTGGTAGCACCTCCTGGACTCTGTTTAGAAGCGCATCACAAAGATTTTGGTAATCCAAAATAGAGCCCTACTGTTTGATGTGTTTTAACTCCGCTGTTGGATTAGTGGCAACATCCATAAAACATTAGGTCACTGTCAAAGAATAAGCCCTCCACGACAGCACACAATGAGTTGCCCACGCCCTAGTGAAACGTTGGCGCCATTCCAACATTAGTCCCTCTAATTGAATGGCTACAATTTGGATCTTCTTCTTTTCTTCAATGTCATCCAACTGGAACAGTTTGTTACATTTATTTAACCAACCCTCAAAGTTAGCGCTATCAAAATATGGAAACTTGATGCAACTAATTTTTAAGAATTGTCTAGCACTGTTGTTATGATCTCTGTTGTGCACATTACCAAACCTCGGTTCATCACTATTTACAACAGCTTCATCTTATTTCTGTTTGAGATTTATACCATCCACCAATGTATTGAGCGCGACGAAGTCACACTCTTTGACCTCGTCTAGGTGCTGGAATAAATTCTCCTCCACGTAATTCACCATTTGTTGGAGCTCTTAGCAAACCTCTATTTTTAACATAGCTCTAAACTCCGTCAGGCGCATGCCTTTAGTCATGGATCGGGATTTGATACCAGATGATAGCTTTTCAAAACTCAGAGGTCAAAGATGATCAAGATACTAAAAATGTTAGAAAAAAGGTCGAGATAAGAGAAAGAACACAGAGGGAGGGAGAGAAGAAACGTAAAGAGAGAGAAATATTCATCATTAATTTCACAGATGCGGAATGTTGCAGAGATTATTGAAGATAACAAAGTTTAGAACAACACAGTGAAGAAGGAAAAAATAGTGAGCTGTTATACGCAGCATTTAAAATAAATTCTATAGAATCACCTATGTATGCGAGTGTAGAGAACGATTCGCGATTCTATATTAAGCGTGAATTCCCTCCTATATAAGTATGTTGGTAACGAATGAATGATCTCGTTTTCTGTCTCTCAATCATCTTTGTAATTTCTGTCTCTCCCTCTCTCTTCGCGTAACAAACTCTGTCGACGAATATTTGGGTGTACATTGGGAAACAATAATTCTTTAACATTTGGTATCAGAGGGACGATTTTGGGACCATTATGGCTTAAGGAACGTGAGGAGCTGATTTCCATAGACTGGAAGAGATGTTGAAGAGCCTCATGGAAGCACAAGGTAGGAGTGAGAAACTGTTTGCAGAAACACAGAGTCAGGTGGAAAGCTGGACCGAAAAGCTGGAAAAAGAACTGTGGGAATTAAGGACAATGCTTTCACCAGAACTATCAAAACAAGGGGAAGGAAGTAGTATATCTGATCATACTCAGACAAAAAAACACACACAACATGACAAGGAAGGTCTCGGGATGTCAACTAGATTGAGTAGAATTAAATCTCACTCATTTGATGGAGATAATGTCAAGTTATAGCTGTATCATTGCGAACAATTTTTCCTTATAGACCAAACTTTCGAGCATATAAAGGTGAATGTAGCAGTTTTACACATAGATGAGTGAGCCCAAGAATGGTATCGGTTATTCCTTAGGAACTGGAGTAAGATGGAGGCGGTAAATTAGTAAGAATTTACTCGGACCCTGACACAACACTTTAATGCAGAGCTTTTGGATGATCCGGTGGGGGACTTCAAGGATTTGAAGTAGAAAGGGATGGAATTAGAGTACTACACACAGTTCGATCATTATTCCAATTGGTTATCGTTATTTGAGGAATATCTAGTGGAATTCTTTATTAAAGGCTTTAAGCCAGAGATTGGGGTCGCTGCAAAGTTGCATGAACCATGGTCTTTGCACCAAGCTTATATGTTAGCTAGGAAACAAGAAGCTATTCTGCTTTCGACAGGAATATCGATGACGAATCGGAACCAAGCCACTCAGAATATGGTTAATGGGAGAGTATCCATGACACAACAACATAATTCCAGCTCAGAAGGTATGTTGCCCACTCCACCTTCGATGTTACGGTCACCAACAATGCAACCTTATAAAACTTCAAAACCCATCAGTAGAAGGGAATTTGATGAGAAACGAGCGAAGAGTCTTTGTCTTCGGTGTGACGAGAAGTACACGTTTGGCCACAAATGCCCGAAGAGACAACTTCAGTTTTATGTGGTCTCTGGTGAAGGTGACAATGGGAAGGGGTCAGGCGATTAAACAGAGGATGCTCAGGAGGAAGGAGAAGTAGAGGAAGAATACCCTAAAGTTTCTATGAAGGCAATGGTAGGTTTTTTTGGTGAAATGGAGTTCAAACAAATGCATTTAAAGGGGATGCATCAACGACAACAGATTCATATCCTCATCGATAATGACAACACTCACAATTTTATGGACATTACTGTGGCAAAAAAGGGAATGAGTGAACTCCGGCAAATAGAGATGATTACCATCACGGTGGGTGGAGGGTTACAGCTGTAGTGCAAACAGTGTTGTAAGGATTTTGCATGGGTCATACAGGGGGTGCCGTTCAGGATAGTCTTATCGCTAGGGCGCTGCGACGTCGTCATGGGAGTTCAGTGGTTAGTTGGCTTAGATGATGTTCTATGCAACTTTAGAATGCGGAAGATGATGTTTAAGTGGGAAGGGAAGATGGTGACTTTAAAGGGGAACTCAGAAGGTAAATCCACGGTGGTTTCAAGCAAAGGGCTCCAGAAGACGCTCCAAGGATCATCTAGCAGGCAATTACTCATGCTCTAACTCTCTACCCCAATTGAGTATCAATTATAACAAATGAGGATGATGGAGGAGCAAGGAAGTGTATTTGACAAAATTAATAGTGTTATCCAACTATACAGAGGTGTTCCAGGAACCATCTCAATTACCTCCGAATCGCACACTCAACCATAGGATTAAATTGGTGGAAGGCATCGACACGATTAACGTAAGACTGTATCATTACTCCATAGCATAGAAGGACATAATTGAACGGGAGGTTAAACACTTGTTGGGATAAGGATTCATACGCCATAGTTTCAGACCATATGCTTCGCCAGTGGTTCTTGTTAAGAAGAAAGATAATTTATGGAGGATGTGCGTCGATTACCAGGAACTGAATAAATGGACAGTGAAGGAAAAGTTTCTGATACCCCTTATCGAAGAACCATTAGAAGAGCTACATGGGGCTAGTTGGTCTTCGAAGTTGGATCTGCAGTCGGGTTACCACCATATCTGAATGCAACCCGAAGATATTCCAAAGATGGCGTTTAAGACACATAAAGGGCATTACGAGTTCTTGGTAATGCCCTTCAGACTGACGAACGCGCATTCGACATTCCAACGATTAATGAACAAATTGTTTAAGACACATCTACATCGGTTTATTCTAGTTTTCTTTGGCGACATACTAATTTACAACCTTTCATTGTCATTACATGTAGAACACATCTCGTTGGCACTTCAAACACTACGGGAAGACCAATTGTTCTTGAGGGGAAACAAGTGCGTGTTTGGAGCTCGACAGGTGGATTATCTAGGTTACACCATCTCTGAGGAAGGCATAGCCACAGACATGCGGAAGGTTAAAACGATAGAGGAGTGGCCTGTACCATAAAACACCAAAGACTTGCGAGGCTTCTTGGGGATCACGGGTTTTTACAGACACTTTATTAAAGGGTATGGAGCTACAGTGAAGCCCTTTATAGACCTACTTACGAAGGAAAAAGCGACTAAATGGAGCTGGCAACAAGAGGAACAGTCGACATTTGAGAGTTTGAAAAGGGCTATCATATCTACTCCAGTGCTGGCGTTACCTGACTTGTCCAAGCCTTTTATAATTGAAGCCGATGCTTGTGCATAGGGAATTGGGGCAGTATTGCAACAAGAAGGCCACCCAATTGCCTTCCTAAGCAAATCCTTAGCGAAGCAACATCAAGCTTTATCGACATACGAGAAGGAGTTCTTGGTGGTAATTAAGGCTATTAAGCAATAGTAGCATTACCTGACTCCCAGACCCTTCATTGTCTGCACCGACCATCGAAGTTCAAAATATTTACTGGAGCAAAGGCTATCAACCCCTTTTCATCAATCATGGTTATCGAAGTTATTGGGATATAATTTCGAAGTCCAGTATCGTAGTGGTAAGGAGAATGTAGCAGTAGAATCTCTTTTGAGGATCACAAGTAGTGAAATGTTCGTGATGTTAGTAATGCAAACACAGAGTGAACTTTTAGAAGACGTAAAAAAAAGTCGGTAGGATGATGAAGTCATTCGAGGACTTATCACGACTTTAGAATTGGCACTGTTAAATCGGGCGTATATGAATGGCAGGAAGGGTTATTAAGATGGAAGGGTCAACTCGTAATAGGAGCTAATCCGAACCTCCGACAATGCATAATCAGCATTAGTCACGACGACGCTATGGGGGGCAATTTAGGGGCAGTGGCGACCACGAAGAAATTACAGCAAATGTTTTTCTGGAAGGGAATGGATAGGGACATGAGGATTTATGTTCAAAACTGTATGAATTGTCAGAGAAACAAATACGAAGACTCCACCTGCCCGGGGTTATTGTAACCTCTCGGAATACCTGAGGGAAGATGGAAAGAAGTGAGTATGGACTTTGTGGAAGGCTTACCTATCTCGAAGGGTAAGTCTGTTATACTGGTGATAGTTGATCGGTTCACAAAATATTCTCACTTCATTCCAGTGTAGCATCCTTACTCTGCTGGTGACATTGCCAGATTATTTCTTAACAATGTGTTTAAGTTACATGGAATGCCTGAGTCAATAGTCAGTTACCGAGATCTAGTTTTCTTGAGCAAGTTTTGGTAGGAACTTTTGAGGTTACAAGGGGTTCAGCTGAAGTATTCCATGGCTTACCATCCGCAAACGGACGACCAGACAGAAGCAATCAATAAAATCCTTAAAACTTATCTGCGTTGTTTTTGCGAAGAAACGCCTTAAAAGTGGGTAGAGTGGATCGCGTTGGCCGAATGGTGGTATAAAACCACTTATCGAACCTTAATTAACATGACTCCGTTCGAGGTCCTATATGGTTATCCACCCCCTGTGTACACTCCATATATTCCAGGCGATTCTAGGATTATGGAAGTCGATAAGGTTTTACAGAGTTGGGAGGCAATGCTTAATGTTACTAGGTTTTATCTATAGAGAGCTCAAAACTGAATGAAGCAGTAAGCGGATTCAAAACGTGCATAACGGGAATTACTGAAATTACAACCCTATAAACAGTTTTTGCTGCAGAGGAGAAGTAATCAGAAAATCTCTCCATTATATTATGGTCCTTATAGGTTGATCCAACATATTGGGAATGTGGCGTATAAGTTGGAGTAGACGACTCATACAACGATACACCTAGTGTTCCATATATCACAGCTTAAAAAAGCACACGAAGGGCAGGACCGCACTATTGCATCTCTACCAACATGTCTGACGCCAGTAGAACGAGTTCCAATGGCGATTTTGGATAGACACATTACCAAAAGACATAATCGGGCGGTCAAACAGTGTTTGATCTAATGGTCAGATGGGGAGCATAATAATGCCACTTAGGAGTATGTCTTCGACCTTCAGAAACGGTTTCCTAAAATTAATCTAATTGATAAAGATGTTAAGGGGAAGGGGATTGTTGCAGAGATTATTGAAGACAACGAAGTTTAGCATAACGCAGTGGTGAATGAAAAAATAGTGAGCTGTGATACGCAACGTTTAAAATAAGTTCTATAGAATCACCTATGCATGCGAGTGTAGAGAATGATTTGCGAGTCTATATTAGGCCCTATGTAAGTATGTTGGTAATGAATGAATGATGTCATTTTCTCTCTCTCAATCTTCTCTATAATTTCTGTCTTTCCCTCTCTCTTCTCATAACAATCTCTATTGACGAAAATTCGGGTGGACGTTGGGAAACAACAATCCTTCAATATGGAACCTCGTATTGGCTAGGCACTTAAGTAGAAGATTTAGTTATGCCTGCCCACACGGGCCAAACAAAAAGGAAAACCAACAGGAAAAAAAAAGAACAACTGGAACAAAAGCCTCTTCAGCATGCCTCTGAAACGCAGCGTATCAAAGTGAAGATCCTCATTGGGCAAGATCAAAACATGGCCATTTTGATAAGAATAAAGAGGCTACAATTCAAATCCCAAAGTGTTAGAAGTGAAGATCCTCGGTGGGCAAGATCAAAATATGGCCATTTTGATAAGAATAAAGGGGCGAGCTATTCTTTGGTTTTGCATGTAAAAAGGACTCTCAACGAGGTAATGGAGGTAAGAAAATAGCAAGGAAAAGGAAAGAAGAAAGTCTTTGAAAGAATATATTTGAGAAAAGAAAAGAAAGAGGACGGAAAAGAAATTTGTGACATGTTGATGAAAGTCAGGATAGCTCTAGTGAAAATAATGTATATATTATTTATAAATATAATATATACGGAAGGTATACTTTTGTCACGAAAGAAGATAATATTTTATCAGTATTCGATTTGGAAAAGGCGGCCTCTTATTGGACCTATCCCAAGTAAAATAGTCCAAGATGATGGAAACAGTAAAAGGAAATGCATCCCTGATGGTGGCGGTGGTGGCATCAGTGGTGATTGCCATGGTGGTCCTCATATTCTTGTCACCGTCAATTCTTTCCTAGGTGGTTTCTTTCAAGTGGCCAATCAATTAACACATGGCGGCCTATGAACCAGCATTTCTTTGATGTACACGCACCATGATATTGTTGGCTGCGAGGATGTTCTCCTCAGAAGGGTTAAACTCGGCAGTTGACGATAATCTTGATTAGGTTTTGCTTCGAAGATTTATGTTAAAAAGGTGATTCCTGAATTCTCCAATCGTAGTTTCACTATATGGCAAAATTGAGCATAAATTGTTTGTCTAATCATTTAAATATTGGACCGCCCACCGCAGGTTCTTTGGACCGAATAATGCATTCTTTACTGTAAACAGGGGCTTAAGTATACTATTATGATATCAAAATTTTGGTATCTTTCGTTTTCAAATAGTCTAATCGAGGTGAGTCTTTTCCCAGGAATTTTGAAAATGAATCATGATGTCATGGTCTCAAAGCTTAAATGAAAATTAAAAATGCGACCACATTATATTTTATATGATAGAAGGATGTCAAGTGCAAGAGATTCGGCATGAATTGAAGATATTATCTTTCTTACTCCAAGTATATCAAAACGCCTTTTTCCAATATCATTTAAAGAGTATTTACGGATTGTATCAACCAAATTGAGAATTTATACCAATGTTGACGCATGGTTCGAAATAATTAAAAATGGACTCATGATTTGATTTGTCAATATTGAATGGTCATACATATAATTTTCTATTATACTTTCCGATATTTTACCCAAAATTAAGGAGTGACACATTTGAGTTAATGCTCTTACATTCATTTTATAGTGTCTTGACCTCTAAGTATTTATTCAAAGCAAGAATTTGAGAACGGGTAGCTTGATTAATTGGTGTATATTCCTACTCCGACCTTAGAGGTCATGACCAATGATTAAAAAATTCATCCAGTTTGATAGTTCAAATGTAAAATCTTTGAACCGTCCAATTTTTCATCTTGGTTTTCAACTTTTCGGTTGTTAAAAATGACGAATTTATCAATTAGTCGGTCAATTTTTACAAATTAATAAGTTCTTATAAATTAAAATAAATCAATTAATTTTTATTTAATATTCTTTTTTCGATTAAACTTCAAATTTTTTAATAGATAAAGACGATCTCTTTCAATCATATTTTAAATTATTTATTTTTTTAATCTTTAGTCGATTCTATGACGATTTAATACCGGTTGAATCTTTTAAATCTTAAATCTCTTCTCTTACCATTTTAACTTCTGATTCAATTTTTTAACATTAGTCATGACATAGTTTTACTGTATTTAGAAAAGAAAAAAGGCACTATAGGAAAAAGGGCTTTAAGCAACAGAGAAATGCATAACAATACGTACAATTATTGTTGCCTTTTTACTAAGGCAATATAATTCATACCATTAAATAAGGTGGCACTGCTATAGGTGTTAGGCAACAATTTTTTTTTATTAGGCAACAAAATGAATAATGTTGTCTAAAATTTTGGCTAAGGCAATAAAACAGTTTTAAACTATGGCAACAATATTGAACGGATATAATAGCAGTTTGAATCTTTATAAAGTAATGAATTGAATTTTTTAGGCAACAATAGCTAATAACCCAAAAATCTAGTTTTTCTAGAAATTCATATTTTGAGCGACTAAAGGGGGAAGAAATCATTTTTAGACGAAGAGGAGGGGTAAAACTCTTGATTCTTTGGGATATATAGAGGGCTAATCTTTCTTCTTCTAGCTCGGAGGTGAAATCGACATTGAGGATCACATTTGTGCATATCGTCATTGTGTATTGTTAAATCCTTCTCTATTTAGGGATTGTTTAGGTTATTCTATATCTAATGAATTGGGTATTGTGTAAAGATGATTTGAATATGTTCGTTAGATTGTTTTATTGTAACCCACTTCTAGAATCTCAAATACGATACATAATGTTTGTGTTTTGGATTTATTTATGGCAACTAATGGTGTTGAATCATTAGGGATAACATAACATAGGTTAAATGACCTGAGTTTGTGTGGCTGTTGCCTAGATTGATCTTTTTTCCTTATTCATAATATGGGATGTCCTACTAAATCTAGAAGCTTGTTCTAGATTGTTTAGTAGCTAGGTTTAGTTAAAAACTTGTTTTAATTAAACACTACTTAAGGGAAAGCTAAAGTTAACAGATCTTATTGTTAACCTACGATTAATAATTTCTAAGAGAGGTGTGAAAAAAAAAATTCAATAAAGTATGTTTAATTATGTGTAGGATGAGATTAAACTAAGAATTCGATTTCAAACTCATTCATCAATTTTCAAATTTTGATGCTTTTTAATTTGATTTATTTTCTTTAGTTCAATTTTACTTTAGATTGAACCAAGAACTACATTCCAAACTCATTCATCAATTTTCACATTTTGATGCTTTTTAATTTGATTTGTTTTCCTTAGTTCAATTTTATTTCAATTTGTTTTTTGCATCCAAATAGATCGACTTATATCCTAAACAATAATTTCTTTCATTGCAAAAGCTACACGAACACTCCCTGTGTGTACGGTCCCTACTTACCACTGTTATCAATCTTAGAGTGCAAAGTTAGGGTTATTTTCCAGTGCATTCGACATGCATCAAGATGTGGCTTATTAGGTATAGCAAAGAAAACTTGAGATGAGTGTATGAAATCAACTTCTAGTTGGATAGTTTCGAGTTTTGGATGTCTTAACTTGATTTAATTTATTTATTTCAGTTATTTCACGATTATATTCCTTATTTAACACAATATAGTCTGAAAGCAAGGATAAATTCACAAATTTTCACTCAATTTGCTTTGAAAACAACACCATTTGTATATGCTTAAATCATTACCGTAACATAAAGCCAATAATTTTAATTAGGGTTTTGTAACTCCAACATTTTGTAGTTTCTCTTTTCTGCCATCAGTAATGACCAAATAGTTTAATTTAATGTTGTATACGTTCAAAAAATCACAAAGAAAATAAACACTCAATTCGACTTAGAGAAGTCACATTTAACCCATTTGGGCTTAATAATTTCATTTGCTAATGTTTAAATGAAATATATGAACAAGAAAATCAAAATTAAAAATAGCTAACTGAAATATGGAATGAAATATTTAGAAAAAAGTTATGTCAATATGCTTTTGAATTGAATCAAATTAAGATAGATATCAAATAAATAACTCCTAAATCTAATATACTCTCATATATACAAGTGAATAAACAGTAGTTTAATTTCTCTTTAATTGAGTAAATTAGCGGTTAACTATAAAGAACTCACTAGCTAGCTTCTATCCATCTCCTTTTACTAACTAGAATCAAACCAACCTAATTTTAGATGCATAAATTCCCCTAAAGACACCAACCCCTGAAAATCTCTCTTAAAGTGAATAAATTCGAGATCATACAATACCATTTAGAATCAATCACACAACTAACTATCCTAAATGACACAACTGCTTCTCTCCTTAATGCTTCTTCTCAATCACTAAATTAAATTAACATATTCATTTCTTCATTCGTTGTGTTGTACGAGGATTGGATTTTGATTCCAATTCTAGATTTTGAGCTATTTATTGAGAGATATTTTGAGAGAGAGAGAGAGAGATGGTTTATTGTGTTATTGATTTTGTTATATACATATATACACCTATATAATAATAATGCTAATACTTATTACTAAGGAGTTGACTAGAACTATAGAAACAATTTTAGATGTTACATAAATAAGACATAACTGCAACCATTTTTTTAATTTTCTTTCCTTTTCTTATTTATAAAAACAAATTATTATTATCATTCCTTTTTAATTTTATTAAATCCTTTAGCAACAAATTTTTAAACTTTTATAAATATGTTGTTACATAAAGCTATTTTTGCCATAACGAGAAAAAAGAACTTGGAATATATATGTTAGGAAACTTTGAATAGTTAAATAATTAAGATGGACTTGAAGGATTTAACACCATGTCCAATGTCATTGATAAGTATGAATTGCATCATGTTTTAAGGTTTAGTTTGATATGTATTTAATTATTAACGTAATCGTTTAATATGTGTTTAGGTGATAATTGTGTTAGTTTGTTAATTAATTATGTTTAAGTACAAGTATTTGAGTTTAATTATTATGTATTTGAGATACCTTAATGTTTTTGTTAGTATTTCAAGGTCAACATCGAAGAACGGAGAAGTTTCGGAGATACTCAGGCTTAAACAAAAACTGACGATCATAGTGCAGAAGCACTAGAGTCAGCCCATGATCATGGCCCATATGCTACGATCGTGACAAAAGCTTAAGACACCACCCATGGGGCCACGATCGTGATAAAAGGCTCAGATATAGCCCACGATCATGGCCAGAAGGGCCGCAATCATAGCTTAAGTCTGGTAGACAAGCAGACACTAAAAAACGTCAAGTTTTAAGGGATTTTTTTGATCTTTCAAACCCTAGAAAAGCCCTGGGGCTGCTCAGAACGCAAAAGGTATACAAAGAATAAAACAAAGAAAAGGAGGAGCTTTTGTATCAACCAATTTTAGAGAGAAACTCATAGAGAATTGTTCAGAGACAGAGAAAGAGAAGAAGGAAGAGAGAAGTGGAGAAGAAGTCGACATCGACATACTTCCTAGATTAAAAGTTTCTGACGTTGCTACCTCTCGTCTTAGTTTAGAATCATATTTCCCATTATCTTCCATTTTTATTATTGCATAGAATTGGAAATAGCATTTTGATGAAGGATTGTGAATATTGAGACGGTCTATACTCACCTTCGGGTTTTTAATCTTTAATTTAATAAAATCTGATTGTTTTATGTTTATTGGAATTATTGTGATTGTATAATTTGATAATAGACTGAGAGGGTGAATCGAATGAAAAATATTTAAAATGGGCTAATGAGAGTTAGGTGATTTAATAAGATTAAGAAATTAATCAAATAGGTATTATGTGAAAGCTCTCGCTTAGGTTCCCAATAGTTTGTTGGAAAGCTTCATATCTAATTAGGGTTTCAGATATATTTTTAATTGAGAAATTGCAAATTTTCATAGTCCGATTAGGGTTTATAATTTGGGGTTAATGGTTATAACTTGAGAAAGAGTAATCAACCCTAGGATTGTATAGGACTAATAATCCAATAATTCATTAGGTTGATGTTAAAGATAGATAAAAATTCCCCTTTCTCTTAATTGATAGTTCCCTTAGGTTGATCTTGAGTGTGCTTTGCAATTGCTATTTTGTTAATATTTTTGTGATTGATTCTTGAATTGATTTAATTAATTGAATTGCATTCTTGTTTTTGTTTCATTAAATTTGAATTTCTATGAGTTGTTTAGCCTTCGATTTTAGGATTAGAATATCCCTCCTCATGGGATCGACACCTTAGGTACTACATGAACGACCTATGCGCTTGCAGATTATCGAGTTATTAATTAGAACTTCCAGACATCAAAAAACCATGATCAATTTTTTGGCACTGTTATCGAGGAGGTGATTACTTTAGTTTTATAGTTTAAGGCATTTAGTTAGTTTTTGGTTTATTTTTTTTGTTCTTTCTTTTTATTTCTCAAATCGTGCTCTTACATGAACACAAGAGTCACGAGAAGATCAAGCCGTGCAGTCAAAACCTTACATTTAGACATAACTCGATTAGAACAATTTATTAGGAAATCTTACCGTGAAGAAGAAAAGGAAATTTCAAAAGAAGCAATGGTTAAGGAATTTCAATGAGATTTGGACCACAGAGTGAACCAAGGGTGTCAACAGTAGAACCTTATGGACTTCATGAGACCAAGTTCGGTGCAGTTAACTAAGGAGTAACTAGGCCACCCGTATAAGTAGCGTCATTTGAAATCAAACCAGCCCTCCTAAATATGCTTTAACTAAACGTGTAGTTTTATAGACTAACGAATGAGGATCCTAATGCACATATAGTGAACTTCCTTGAAATCTGTGATACCTTTCAGTACTATCAAATGTCGGAAGATGCGGTTAGAATCAGGCTTTTCCCATTTACCCTTAGAGATAGAGCAAAGGCTTGGTATCATTCCTTTAACTCAGCCAACATCACTACATGGGATCAGTTAGTTCGTGCCATTTTAGATAAGTATTTCCCTTGGCTAAGACCGTTAAGATGATCAAGGAAATTATCAATTTCCAGCAAAAGGATGGGGAATTGATATATGAAGTGTAGGAATGATATAAGGATTTGTAACAAAAATGCCCATACCACAACTTACTAAGGAATTCTTGTTGCAAACATTCTATAATGGAGTAACCCACATACGAGAGGCACGATTGATGCAAATTTAGGAGGATCATTGATAAGAGGGTTGGTTGATGAAGCAAAAGAGCTGATAGAGGAGATGGCGAGTAATAGTTTCCTGTGGATGAATGAGCGGAGTAGACAAACTACTACCTTCTAAGAGCAAAAAGCAATTGTGGCTATCAATCAAATGACAAAAATGCAAGTGAAAATTGATAACTTTACTCGATAGCTCAACAATATGAAGGCTTCGTCCTCAATTCCGTTGAAAGACATGCAACTTAAGTGTGAACTTTTTGGATAAATGGACCATGATGCAGTAGACTGTTACGTGATAAAGGAAAGTTATTAGACCCCGTTTTCGGAGTCCAACTTTTATGCTTGCTTATACCATAAGATGTCAGACCCCGTTTTCAGAGCCCGGCAATCACATTCGGATAACATACATTCACCAACTATACTTGCATTCAAAACTCCCCTTTCTAAGCTCAGCTCATCTTTTCGAATAGCCGACTAATCTGTTTATCCAATTGACAGGTCTAATTGTTAATAGTCAACTTGCAGCTAAATAGTCGACTAGTCCAATGCTCCATTTCAACCAGAATACCTCAAGGAAGAGCGTTGGTGAGTCCCCAATT
The DNA here is from genome assembly GCA_027575705.1 of Erythroxylum echinodendron. Classification (NCBI taxonomy): domain Eukaryota; kingdom Viridiplantae; phylum Streptophyta; class Magnoliopsida; order Malpighiales; family Erythroxylaceae; genus Erythroxylum; species Erythroxylum echinodendron. The sequence goes on along the minus strand of JANZXR010274761.1, from coordinate 1,014 downwards.
TTACATATATACCTGCTTCGAGGCTATTAGCATAACTTTTTCTATAGGCATCCAATTTAGGGTTTCTTTAGATAGTTTGAAACAGGACATCAAAAGCTACAACTTTCATGCAGACCTCAAAGATAAATTGTATCCTTTGAAGGGTCGAAAATAGGGCAGAAGATAAATCATAAATAGTAACACAGAAGAAGTTGTGAACAGTAACACAGACGAAGTCTGTGAACAGTAACACAGACGAAGACCACGAACAGTAACACAGACGAAGTCTATGAACAGTAACATAGACGAAGTCTATGAACAGTAACAGAGAAGAAGTCTGTGAACAATAACATGGATGAACTCTGTGAACAGTTACACAAACGAATATGTGTACAGTAGCACAGACGATATTCTTCAACTAATATAACTTTTTAACTCCTTCTTAAAATCCTTGGCCTATGATCTATCCTTTCTGTTCTATCCTCTGTAGTTGACTTTTATCTTCTGTGTTGACTGCTTATCGTCTGTGGTCTATCCTCTGTGTTATATCCTCTATAGTTGAATTTTATCTTCTGCGTTGACCACTTATCGTCTGTGGTCTATCCTCAGAGTGATGACATGTCCTCTGTGTTCTGACGTCATCATGGACGATACTTCTACTCTTTATTCATCCTTTCCTCTGTGCTCAGACGTCAGCACAGAGGATACTTCTACTCTTTATTCATCCTTTCCTCTGTGCTCTGACGTCATCACGGATGATACTTTTACTTTTTATTCATCCTCTCCTCTGTGTTCTGACGTCAGCATAGACAATACTTCTCCTTCTAAATTTCCCTTGCCTCTGTGTTATGACGTCATCCTAGACGATATTCTTCCTCTGTATTTTTCCTTTGCATCTACCTTATTTAACCGCTCTAATTCATTCAAACCTCAGGTCAGAATCACTCAAATGTAAACGTCAATTGCTTCTCAAACCTCAAAATTATTTGATCAACACATGCAACGTGAAACTTAACAGTGATCATAATCATGCGC
>JANZXR010274343.1:0-29553 GCA_027575705.1 Erythroxylum echinodendron | reverse complement strand
GATGTGGAAAATGCATTATAATGTGTTCTATGTTATGCATTAAAAGATGTATGACATTTTGATATGATTGAATTGTGGGCATGATCATGCTATGCCTTAGATTTGTATCATGGCATTTTGATTTAAATGGAACGAAGAAAAACTTTAGAATATGAATTTGTAATTGATTGAATTGATCATGAAAATTGATTGTATTTAGGAGAGAGAGGAACTATTTCGTAGTCACGTGCATGTTGACATAAGCCTTCTCTCGGCTGCCCGCTTGTGGCACACGAGATCCAAAAAGTGGACTTGTTTAGTTCACGGATTAAACTTTGGTTTCTCTGTTTTGTTTCACAAAACCCTCGAGCCATTTGTTTGTGCGTTTGTATTTTGATGTGTTATGTTTTGATGAAGCTGAGTATTATGCTATGATGTTAAATCACATCCAATATGTTTTATGTGATGATATATTAAGTTATAAGTTATGAATGTTGAACTTACATTGTTGGGTCAAGATAAGAAGTGTATGCTTATATGAATGTTAATATATATGTTTGATTGTGTGGCTCATTGCCAATGGCTATAAATATATTAGCCACTGAGCTGTGTAGCTCAACCCAATATTTTTCCCACTCCTCAGGTGTAGATCAAGAAGATCGGTGACCCTTATAAGGCAATTGGACCGACTCCAAAATAGTTAACTTTTGTACTAAGTTAGTTGAAGGAATATTTCTAGTGGAAAGGAATGAAGAAAGAAGTTGCAGAATACACTAAAAGATGCTTAGTGTGCCAACAATTCAAGGCTAAGCACTAAGCACCTTCAGGCAAGCTTAAACCTTTGTCGATTCCTAAATGGAAATGGGAGAAGATTACGATGGATTTCTTGATGGGATGCCAAGAACTAGTAGGACGTATGATGTAATATGGGTGATTGTTGATAGGCTAACTAAGTCAGCACATTTCTTGCTAATTAAGCAGACAGATTCTTTGAATTTGTTGGCCAAAAAATACAGAGATGAGATAATCAAGCTTCATGGGATTCCAAGCTCGATAGTCTCGAATAGAGATCCTAGGTTCACCTCCATATTCTGGGAAAGCTTACAAAAGGCTTAGTCATATGGTAGTTGTACATTTCTTATTTCAAGTCTTCCATAGGTTTAGAAATTATTTTTAAATTTAAGGAAAAACTATATTGATTTAGGTAGAATTAGCCATAATTGTCTTCATGAAAGTTGTAGTTTATCTTTCTGGCTTTCCAAAAATATAAAGTATGAAATTTTTAGATATCGTAGTTGAGAGTAATGCTCTTTACAAGTTATTGATACTGCACAGGGTGAATATTGGACATTTGTATAGACTTTTCTTCGCTTGGGTTAATAGAAAAATGAATTCTATGATGTTTTAAATGGGAAGAAGAATGAGTGTGATAAGTTATAGATGAAACGGAGATGAAAATGATGAGGAAATTGAAGTAGGAATGATAGGATATGCATGAGGGTTGTTAGATGATATTGAAGGGCTAGAAATATGGAATTTGACCCGCAAAAGTCCGTTACGCGGACTTGATGAAGGGCTAGATATCTGGATGGACCTTCTCGGGTATTCTAGTGTTTCTGCTCAGTACATGTCCCTTTGGAGGGACATATATCTGCTAAGTTGACCTTCTCAGGTTTGTTTGTGTCCCAGCTCAATTTATGTCCGTTTGAAGGGACATATGTCCGTTAAGCGGACCTTCTCGGGATAGTTTCAAAAATGTGCAAATTTTGACCCTATAGATGTCAAGATATCTCTTTGGGTTCTGCATAGAAGCTGTATAACTCGAAGTCCTCTTTGAAACCATACTTGAATGGTCTAAATCTGACATCTCTATCAAAAGTTATGCTAATCGTTTCATAATAAACTAGAGACATAGAGCTATAATTGTTCTAAAGAAGTCAATTTGTGATTCTGCTGCCGAAATTGGTTTTGGCTAGAGAGATCCCATGAAAACAACCTTATAAGACAATACGTTCATTTCTTTGATATTCCAGATAGTTGGGCTCCGAAAACAAGGTCCAACAACTTGAATTGTAGCAAATGAAGGTTATAAAATTAATAAAATGAAAATAAAATAAAAAATACACAAAAAATTAAATACGAGAATTTGATTATAAGGAGTTTAATTTGGGAAATTAAGTCAAAAATAATGGAAATTAAGAAACAAACAATTCACAATGAAAATCACTTAAAAGAAATTAGCAAGTTATGAGAGAGGGGATTTTCCTATCATTAACGATAATTTGGTGCCAGTTCTATACTATTAAAGGGCCAATTACTCTCTCTCAAGTTATAATCGTTAAACCATATATCATAAACCCTAATTGAATTATGGACTTTGCAATCTCTCAATTAACAAAAGAACCGTAATTCAAATTATATCTTAAGGCTCCAATAAACTACTAGGACCCACATAGGATCTCTCTCTATACAAAACTAAATAAGATTAATCACGTGATCTATTGAATCGCCTAAGCCTTGCTAATCTAATCCAATAATTTTTATCCATTTCACCCTCTCAGTTTATTACTAAAATATGCAAATACCGCAATTAATCACAACATGTAATCAAATAAACATAAAAATGACCATATCAGCATTAAATCAAGGTAAATCCTGAAGCAAGAGTTAAAACATCGTCGACAATCCAACATCCATCATTCATGCAATCCATTTCAATCTTATATATTGAATGAAAAAAAATTAAAAAGGAAAGGAGAAGAGCTTAGATCGGATAATGCAGAAGGCAGCAGTGTCAAAGGAGAAGAAATTAGATCGGATAATCCAGAAGGTAGCAGCGTCGAAAGACCCGCTTATTTAGGAAGTTAAAAACATCGGAAGCCCTGCTTCTTCTCCTCTACTTCCTCTTCCTCTTCCTCTTCCTCTTCCTCTTCCTCTTCTCTATTCTTTCTCTCTCTTTTAGGGTTTTCCAAAAGTGGTAGAAGTTAAGCTCTCTTTTAGAGTTACATTATATTCCTTTCATAATATTTTCCAATTAGGGCAATCTTAGGGATTTTTTGGGTGCAAAGGTCTAAAAAGTCCCTTGAAAACTTAAAACTAGAAGCAATCCCACATTTTTTTATATGCAGACCACAATTTTGGCCCTTAGTGGCATAATCGTTGTAAAGATTTTGGCCTTATATCACGATCGTGGTAGATTATGCCACAATCCCTTGGTTAGCTCCTAGATTTTCTTCGAATCTTCGCTATTATCTACTCTTTTCCCTGAAATACTAGCAAACTCATTAAGGCACCTTAAATATATAAAATTGAAGCTTAAAAGGATGCTCTAACCTGTAAAAGACCACTCCATTATGATTTTAGCTTCCCTAAAAACAGCCTCAATTCTGAATTATATAGCAATACTATATCTCCAACCTTAGACTCTGTCTACTTAAGAGGAGAGTTGTGCCATCACTTCACCTTTTCCCCAAAAAGTTTGGCATTTTCATATGCATTGCTACGAAACTCCTTATGTTCATCCAATTGCAAAAGTCATTTTTTGCTCGCATTCTTCCATTTAAAATTTAATGCTCCTATTACCTAATATGCTTGATTTTCTAACCCAACCAGCAAATGACAAGCCTTTTCGTATACAAGCCTATAGGGAGTTATTCCGATCTGTGTCTTAAAAGTAATCCTTCAAGCCCATAAGGCATCATTGTTGATGCATTGTAAAATCTATCTACTTGTTTTGCACTCAAAAACTATAAGTAAATGGGTCGTGACTTGTAATTAGAAAGAGCAGATATCGGTCCCACAGGGATTGATGCCCAGACACCACTTAATTTAAAAAAGAATTTGTTTAAGAAATAAAATTGTTTGATGCAATTAATCTAGAAAATTAAATTAAAAATAAAAGACTAATGTAAGAAATGGACAATACTGTAATTTAAGAAAATCTGAATTCAAGGATCTAAATGCTAAAGATTACTTTTTCCTTATTCTATCTCCCTCATGCTTTATTGATTGAATTGTGTCTCATCCTATATTTCTGAATGTACTAATTACCCTCTCTCAAGGTGTAACTATTTATCCATAATTGATTTTAAGGGAATCAATTGAACGATCTCTCAACCTAAGCAATGACTCTACCGATTCAACTAGTTATTACACTATCCTATAGATGATCCATTGACTAATTTAGATCTCTCTCCAAATTATTCCATTGTCGTAATTATTGCTAGTCTATAGGTCGCCAACTCTCATTGTACAATCCAACACAATTTTCTTCTCACTCACTCTCTCGATTTGTTGCAAGATGACAATTAAGAATGACAATTATCAAAGACACTTCATTCAAGTCAATAAAACATGAGTTTTGACAAAATAATAAAAAAGCAATCCCTAATATCAAATTAGCCTAAAATAGTCTCTATAACATTATCAACATATAAATAATCCATCTTTACAATGAAAGGAAGAGATTAAAATGATAAAAAGTGAATAAGAAAACTCCTTCTCTTGTTTGCGAAATTTTGGAATTTTGGTGTTGATGTGTTATTTTGCCCAATCTTGATGATGATCCTTGTTTTCAATCCTTCCTTGATGCTCTAAATATGTGTTCTTTACCCAAGGATGGTCTTTCTACAGTTTGGTGTCGTCTCCCCTGAAGATGGAGGCTTAATTCTCTTTATATAGTCTAAAAAATTAGGTTTAATGAAGCCTCGTAGATTGCCCCAAATTCAATTCCCACACTTGTGAGAATCTACATGATTCCCCTGAGCGTGGGAATTATAAGTAAAAACTTTCTGTCTTGATTTCCCTCGTGTGTGGGAATTTTCCTAATTCCCACGAACGTGGGAATTGGTCCCATAAGTGATCCTCTTGTCTTTTCTTCTATCCTCTCTTGTTCATCCTCCAACTTGCTTCCTCTCCTTTTCTACACAAAAATAAGCAATTATTACCCTCAATTATTATCCAAATCACAAGAACACAATGGAAATCAAACTTAATGAAAACATGTAACATGAATCCTAAACTAGAACAATAAAGAACAATTATGCTAGAAAACACATGCCAATTACCTGTAAAAACATATCCTAATGCACACCTATCAACATCCCCATGCTTGAATCTTTGCTTGTCCTCAAGTAAAATAAATACAACCAATCAATTTAACCACTTCATTTTTGCAAAGATCAAAACACACAATCCCTCAAATTGAAGCCAACTCAAATATCAGGTTAATGTATATATCATGACTACTTTTTTTCATTGGTGTACACAAGCAAACTCACAATTGGCACAATCAGTCAAAGATAAATAAAGATGCACAAATAAATTTTCCTCATAATTTTCACTCATTTCGCTCAAGTGTTTAAGGATCAATGTTTCACTCAAACTTTCTATAGGGAACTACACTACTATAGGCTTGCTAGTACACCAATTCTCCTCTACAATGATTACATGCATAAATAGATCAAATGGACTTGTTTAGGGTTGTAATGTGGTAAGGGTTAAGGTAGGTCAAAAGAAATGAAAAAAGGTTAAGCACAAGAATAAGTAAAGTACAAAGTGGATAAAAAATGGGATAACTAAACATAACTACGAGACATATAAATATAGCTGATATTCTGCACTTGTTAATGTTACTCACTTGTTCTCCCCTTTTTCTTAAATTTTTCTTCCTTTTTCTTCATATATGGAAGAACTAGGGATCAACACTAGTCAATCCCAGCTAATATTTTACTTAATACTCTACTAAGCTTGTGAAAGGATTGGATAATGGGGTTTAAGGTTTTTTTTTTAATGTCTGGTGTTTCTACGAAACAAAAGGTTAAGGTTCATTGGGGGTAGCAAGGGATAATCATGGGTAGGTCGTTTAACCCAAGGGTTAATACAAAAAGGTCCTAGATCATCTCTATTAACCATGAATTTAGTAGACTCAAACCGATTCAAAGTAAGTTCTAAAGGTAGTAACCTAAGGAAGTAACACTCAACAAAGAAATGATATGACTATAAATGGAGTCATATGGCTCAATCCTCACTTTGGCTTAATTGAAAACTCATTATGCATCTCTACACTACCTCATTGTTCATATGGAAATTTATGACTAATCTTATATAACCAACTATGTTTCATCACTCTATATGGCTCACTTTATACTTAGAGGACCTAATTTGAGTTTAAGCATGCATTCAATCTAATTCCAACTACATGGTAGAATTTTCATGGAAATATTTATTAGACTGATTTAAATGTAGTTCCATTGCTAACACAAAACACATACAATATGCATAAATATGCATCCTATTTAATAAAAATGTAAACAATGCAATTTAGCAAGTTAATGTCACCTCCCCACACTTAAAATTTCACATTGTCCTCACTGTGACAAACCAAGAACCAAATAAAGGAAAATGACATCAAATCATACAAATGAAAATGAACTTAAACCAAACAAAAGAAATTAAACAACGACTGGTATGAGACAAGTAGAAGATAATAAAGTCAAACCACAACTAAGGAAATTGAAAATAAACAAAAGATACAGCATACTAACAGCTAATATGAAATCAAATACGTATAAAGGAAAATGCATTCACACTCACAAAATAACAAACAAAAATATAAAAGGTTAAGGGAAAAAAAAAAGCTTATTCCGATAGTGGTGGCGAAGGTGTTGGCCAATGGGCTTCTAAGTTATTCCTTCAACAGAAGTTGAGGAACCTTTTCTTCAATCTGCGCTGCTCCTTGTGAACCTGCCACATTTGAGTGCCAAGTTCATTTATTTGGGACATCATTTGTTGTTGGTTGGAGGCGACCTAGTCTAATAGTTGGTGAAGTCAATCGACCAATACTGGTGCACTCGGTTCCTCCTCTATTGTTGCTTCCTCTGGTTCCTGAGCTGCTCGAGATGTAGATAGTTGGGACGTGGTTGTACTGATTTTTCTCCTGCGCTTAAACACGATATGCATTTTAGAATTACATAGTTCTATGGAATGAACCTCCATAATCTCGAGATGCCTCAAATATGATATGTTAAAAATATCACGGGACGTTGTACGTACCTCTTCTAAATTTCAGTTATAAAAAAGAGCTACAGCAGTAATAATATGCCCCATTCCAAAATATGAACTTTGTTTATTAATGACACAGACAATTGACTTAAAGATTCTAAAAGATGTATTGATTTTTACGTTGTGATCCATACACCATAAGAAAAAGACTTCTTTAGCCGAACATTTATTACTCTCGATTTTATTGAACACAGTTAAACACATGTATTTATACAGTATCAAATGTTCGGCACTATGTATTAAAGTGTTCGGTGCATTTCGTGAATTAAAACGATCCTCCCCCATTAAAATATTCCAATATGAATCCGCATCAAAATCAAGATGGTCATCTAGAACTTTTGTATTTTGAAAATTGAAAAGATGATGCAAAACATTAAAATCCAATTTATATGCAACACCGAATAATCGAAACTAAAAGACATCCATTTTTTGGGGTACATAAGACAGTAGTGAAAAATTCAATTCTCATAATAGGGTGAATATGTATGTGACACCGAATGAACCAATTCCACCCTATATTGTCAGCTAGTCGCTCAATCTTTATCCTCACTCCTATATCCTCTAACAATGCAAAATCAAAATAGCTAGGAGTGATTATTCCCTTATACCTAAAATCACGGAAGCACGTACCTTCATTTTCGAGTAAATCAGGAAGGAAGATCAGTAAGATGCTGCCAAATTGCTTTTCCCTTCACAGGAAACTTGACGGCACCCTTCGTCACCTGGTTTCTGAGCCACCATCTTCTTTGGTGCCATTGTTATAGAAAAACTGCAAGAACAAGAAAGAGAGAAAGTGAAATTTGAGCTTTAAAGAGAGAGAACAAACAAAACTTACCTAAATCCTTGTTGTTTAGAGAGATTAATGAATGGAAATAAAAAGAATGTGAGAATAATGAAAGGATTGAAGAAAATATCAAAAATCTAATGGGAGATTGAAGAATTTTAGAGAGTGAGAGAAGAGAAATTTGTGGGTAGGATCGAGAGAGTGTGAAAATTTTGAAGATAGGGTGAGAGAAAAAATGGGAGGGAAACTTAAGTTTCCCTCCAGCGTGGGATTCCCATGCTCTTGGGAATTCCCACAATAGTTTCTGGAGAGGAATTCCATGCTCGTGGGAATCACCATAATTCCCATAGATGTGGGAATCAGTAATCCTCGCAATTTCAATCCTTCTTCCAAGCTTAAATGAATTCTCCATGACCCCAAATCCTACAAACACCTCAAGATAATATCATCAACAAGAAATATGAAAAGAAAACAATTTGAAATTCAAACCAAATCAACATGAACATCAATCAAAATCATTTCAAAAATGATCATATCTAAAGAAAGAAAACAAACAAATAGGTAAACAAAACAACCAAAGGGAAATAGAATTCTATGGGTTGCCTCCCATGCAGCGCTTCTTTTAACATCGTTAGATCAACGCTCTTCTTTCATTGGAAACTCATACAGGATCAATTAAGCGGCTTGCTTCCACCTTTTTCGTTCAACATTGGTTTTGTAGCCTGTAAGTAAGCTACAAATTACAAAATGAATGGAAGGACAATACTGATAAAGTTGAGCAAACCAACTAATTTCATTAATGTCCTTTTCATGAACAAACTGTCAATAAAATAGGGAATAACAAAACTCCCTGAATCTTCCATCAAATTAAACAGTTTGTCCTGTACGAAGGTGAGTTGCTCTCTTTCTTCCTTAATCAAATTTGTCTCCTCTGGTTCTTCCTCTTTATGAACAAAGACTTCCATAACTTCTTCAAACTTGATGTATGTTGTCATCTGATCTTTGTCCGTTTGTTTTTTAGAATATTTGAACACATCAATTGTCTTGAATGAGCTACTATCCTTTAGATTCTTAGATACATCATTCATATTAAATGTCTCTTGATCATCATAAAACTAAAAGATATAATTCTTTTCATGAACATCTACCTAAGCTTTTTTGATGTTCACCTTTCGTATATCAAGAACTGGTGAATAATGGGGAGGGTTGGCATTCTTTTCTTCAATCTCTTTTTTCATCTCTTGTTTTTCAATAAAGTAGGGTTCAACATGGTCTTCCACTAGTTCTTCTTGTTCTTCCCTATTTCTAATTGTGATAGCCTCATTTTGCTCTAGTTGATGTAATTCCATATTTCTTAGAGATTCTTCTACACTTCTCTTACAAAATTCACGAAAAATTTGTCTTACTTGAATCTCCAGGTTATGATAGAAGCGACATGATTTTTAAGAATTTGATCGAATTTCTTTTCCATTCTCTTCTGGCTTTTCTCCTGACTAGAAAAGATCCTCTTCCAGTTGTAGTTCCCCCTTATCACAGGTTACACACAGGGAAGCCCGAAGGTCATTCTGGTATATATCTTACGATAAAGGCGGGCTACCATCGATTGCTACATGCACTTCACATGGCATCATATCATTAGTCAATTATAAAGCATCATAAGAAAATCATAATATTTTAAAATCCAACTTTTTCCTCATTTCATTTCACAAAACCGCAAGTCTACATTGTACCATTAAGCCCATACTATATGTACATCATCAAAACCTAGTACAAAAGTACTACATAAAAAAGGAAAAAAATTATATAATATAGCTAAGCCATCAAAAAATCCCAACTGACCGACCTTTGAGCGAAGACTTCTCTTGTCAAAACACAATCCACATGGCTGGTAGAGTCCCTCAGTAGCCAGAGTTGTCTCTTGGTCCTGAAAAGACAACATTACAATTTTGGTGAGTTTTGCATACTCAATGAGGTAACCATCAACGATGGTTCGCTCAATTCATGCAACACATCATTTCACATAACAAATAATAACATTTTCTCATAATTGATCACGTATCACATTTTCACTTAAGTATAGGCAATTATGCATTTCAATTAATCAACCATACTAAACAAAATGTATATGGAATGTTCATAGGACTCCTTTCTAATTGTCACGTTGCTGTGACCGAATGCCTGAACTGTCCCATATCTATTTTGGATATCAGGCTCATTCATAACTGTCCCTTATTTGATAAGGATATAGGGCTCATTTTACATAGTGAGCCTTAGGCTCTTAATCATTGTCTAAGCTTGAGGCTCTTTTCACACTTTGAGCTTTAAGCTCTGATTGGTGGCTACTCTGGTCACAACTGTCATTATCCGATCATGCACTCATGTACAGAATGCAACTATCATAATCAACCAATCAATTTCAATAGAGTTCCCATTTATATTACAAGTAGCACTTCCAATAGAGTCCTGAATATAGAACTCCTCGGACAATCAATTGTTCGGAATCAACACAATCAATTTCACATTTATTCATTCATTTGAAAACAGAAATTGAGCAAATAAGTAATTAAGTGAGACCATCCAGGTTACTCACAAGTTGCGCCCAAAGCTAATGCCTGATGTTCTGGCAATGTCTGGAGGTTGACATTCCAGTTGCTCCTCTATATTAAACACCATACACATATATCACAATTTGTACAATCATAAGTGTTTAATAATGCACATGTATGAAATGAATTATGTACAATGCATGTTCATGACAATCCTAGGTATCTTCCCATCAATTTCATCACAAAATCATTCTCATAGCAAAAATAATCTAAGTATAATTTCTACTTAGGTTTATGCCTCACTAAAAACATTAAATTCACAATTCATTTCTCATTGAATCATTTCAGAATTTTCCAAAACACACTTTGGAGTCTACTGTTCACGTTCAATCAGAAGGTTCAAATGATGTAATTTGGTCATACTCTCTTCTAAAAAAGTTTTCCTCTATGTCTTATGTTTCTATGGACACCAAAATCACTCAATTTGATTCAGTAATTTGGAAGAAATGCCTTAAACATTTTCGGGCTGCTCATATTAAAAAACAGTGTACTATGCATAACTTCCTTCCCAAAATTAACAGTGTACTATGCATAACTTCCTTCCCAAAATTAACAATCTTAGAATCAGATTTAGAATTTGATTTCTTCATATAATTTGTGTCCCTATGTCTTTAGTTTATTCTAAATCAAAGATAATCTCATTTGGATGTTGGAAGAAAAAGATATTGCCAAAAAAGCCATTTGATGTTCAACACCCTTGAAAACTTCAAAATCGCTATCATGCAATTCTTCTTCGTCTTTACAAAAATCTCTAATTCAAACCTCCATAACTTTTGATCCAGAACTCTAAATATTCCAAATTTTATATCAATGGAAATTTAAAAGAAATATCTACAACTTTTATGGAGATCATTTTTTTAAAATCCATCTAGATCAGTACAGTAAATTCATGGAATTTTCATATTAGAATTCTGACTCTCTTACTATTCATTCCCAGAAATTCTCAAACTTCATGTCAATTTTTGAGACTCTTAACAACAAAATTAAAATTTTTGTCTGCATTAAAAATATAGCAATATATCTCCAGTTTAATCTAGAGCAAAAATCAGCTTAGTTGAACAACTATAGAAGATGTTATGGCTAAAACACTGAGGTATATGCAGTGAACATTTTCCAGCTAACATTTTCCAGATTTTCAAACTTTTAACATTTACATCTAACTCATCTAATACCTAGATTATCTCTTCCATTACATTTCCTAATCGTTTCCTACCCAATTAAACTCAAATTCTACACTCAACTATTTACGAAACCCACATACCCAAAACATCATTTCATGAGATTAACCTCTAATTATCATCACAAATGCTTCATTTAACCATACTCATGATATTTAAGACATAACTTACTTGATTTCTCTTCAAAATCTTCACACAAAAAAGTACCAACCCTATCTTTTTTGACATCCCACATACATCACCATTTCAAGGTGAGAGGTTGGTTTTCTTGTGGGGAATGAGGAAGACAAGAAGGTGAGAGTATCAAGTGAAAGATGAGAACAAAGTGTTGAAAGTTGGGTGAGTGATCATGGAAGTGAAGAAGAGAAGAAGAAAAGAGATGGAGAAACCACAAAAATGAGAAAGAAATGAAGAAGAGAGATTTACGAAGTGGGTAGAGAAAGCAAGCGTGAAATTGAAAGACAAAACATTTAATGGTCTTTCAATTTGGAAAGCAACGTGAAAGACAAAACATAGAGGGACTTTAAAATTAAAAGAATAGTGATCTAAGACATGGTCACTTGCCACATGTCATAATCCTATAGGTTTAACTAATTATTTTATTAAACTAATCCAATCAACTCCAATTTATACTCCAATTGTCCCCAAATTTCAATGACATAAGTTATTAAATCTCAAAGTCATTAGGAAAAATTTTCACTGCCATTTGATTCTTAATTCTACTACAATTTGTCAATTGTCTTGCCACTTGACATTTTTCCTAGTCCAAAATTTTCCCAAATTTTCAGAAATTTTGTAAAAATCTCCAAAAATTCTAAATCACTAAATACACTCTCCAAATTAATTTTTCAGCATATAAAAACCACAATTCTCCACAAAATGACATTCACAATTCAATTATAAATCAATTATACCCGGAATGTCTATGAATGCATGAACAATTATGTTCATATGCAAAAATTCAATATTCATGACTATGAGCATATCATATAATGCATGAGCATAAAAAATGCATTTCTAGGCTCTCAGTAATCACTCATATTACTATTCTAACCTCCTAATGGTAACGGGATATTACAACTCTCTCCTCCTTAAAAGACATTTCGTCCTCGAAATTCTTACCTGTTTGCTCGAACAGGTGGGAATATTGTCTCCTCATATGCTCCTCTATTTCTCAACTTGCTTCCTCAGTTGATTGGTTCATCCAAAGGACTTTTGCCAATGGCATGACTCTGTTCCTCAACTGCTTGATCTGCGATCCCACAATCTTGATCGACTCCTCAATATAGCTTAAGTTACTAGCTACCTCAATCTCCTGAGTCGGTATCACATGCGTCAGATTCGATCAGTATCTTTGGAGCATACTCACATGAAACACATTATACAATTGAGACGTCTCATTTGGTAAGGCCAACTTATAGGCCAAAGGTCCTACCCTCTTAATGATCTCATAAGGACTAATGTACCTAGGGCTCAACTTGCCCTTTTTTACCAAATCTCAGAACTCTCCTCCAAGGTGACACTCTCAGGAATACTATGTCTCCCATATTGTGCTCCATATCACGTTGGTGTTGATCCACATAACTCTTTTGTCTATCTTGAGCTGTTTTGATTCAGTTTCGGATCAACTTTACCTTATCTACTATATCTTGTATCAACTCTGGGCCTTCAACTATTCTCAAGCACTCTTCATCCCAATATAATGGCAATCGACATTCTCTACCATACATTGCGTCATACGGTGCCATTCCAATACTACTGTGGCAATGGTTGTTGTAGGCACACTCTATCAATGCCATATATTGATCCCAAGCTCCTCTAAACTCCAATACACATGCCCTAGGTATATCCTCATCAGTTTTGATTGTCCTCTCACTCTGTCCATCTGTCTGAGGATGAAATATTGTACTAAAGTTCAACTTCATACCCATAGCAGACTGCAAGCTCTACCAAAATCTGGAAGTAAATTTGGGATCCCTGTCCGATACAATAGACACTAGAACCCCATACAGTCTCACCACCTCATTCACATATCAACGGGCTAACTGATCAAGTGAATTATTTTCTTTCACTGGTAAGAAGTGGGCCGACTTAGTCAACCGGTCCACTATCACCCATATAGCATTATTCTGCCTCAGAGTCTTAGGCAGTCCTATGATGAAGTCCATAGTAATCCGTTCCCATTTTCACTCCGGAATGGGAAACAAATGGAGCTTCCCTACCGGAGCCTGGTGCTCAGCTTTAACTTGCTGGCAAGTTATACATCTCGATACATACTCCGCCATTTGCTTCTTCATGCCAAACCACCATAAATGCTGTTTTAGTATGTTATACATCTTGGTAGTACCAGGAAGCATAGCATAGGCGGCCATATGAACTTCCTTAAGTATCTCCTTCCTCAGATCATTCACATTAGGCACACACAGCCTCTGCTTCAACTATAAAGTCTCATCCCTCAACTCAAACTCAAAAGCCGGATTCATCTTTACCTTTTCCATAAGCTTCAACATATTGCGATCTTTCCCTTGATTTTTTCGGATTCTATCATGCAACATTGATCTTAGCATTAATGTGGCAATCAATGCTTGATTCTGCCCCAGATTTAACTCCATATTCAGAGCTCTCAAATGAATCAAATTAGGTAACCTCGATAACTGAATCTTAGCTACACTGATATTAGACTTCCTGTTGAAAGCATCAGCCACCATATTAGCTTTCCCTGTGTGGTACTCAATAGTGCAATCATAATCTTTCAATAATTCAATCCATCTTCTCTGTCTCAAGTTCAACTCCCTCTGACTCAGAAGATATCTCAAACTCTTATGATCTGTGTATATATAGAAAGTCTCTCCATACAAACAATGTCTCTAAATCTTTAGAGCGAAGATAATTGAAGCTAGCTCTAAATCATGTACCGGATAATTGATCTTGTGAGACCTTAATTGTCTCGATACATAGGCGATCACCTTGCCATGCTGCATCAATACACATCCCAATCTTTGATGTTAAGCATCACTGTACATCATATATCCTCCAGTCCCCAATGGAATAGTCAACATTGGTGCAGTAGTTAACCGATGCTTCAGCTCCTCGAAGCTTTTTTGACACTCCTCATTCCATCTGAACACTATATTATTCCTCAGAAGCTTTGTCAGAGGGGCTGACTCAACAAATCTCCGGTAAGATCAAGCCAATCCTAGGAAGCTTTAGATTTTAGACACATATCTCGAAGCTTCCTAATTCATCACTACCTCAATCTTCTTTGGATCCACCTGCATGCCATCTCCAATCACTATATGTCCTAGAAACACAACCTGATCCAGCCAAAATTCACAATTACTAAATTTAGCATATAACTGCTTTTCTCTTATAATCTGTAAAATAACTCTCAGATGCTCAACATGTTCCTTTCTACTCTTCAAATACACCAAGATATCATCAATAAACACAATCACAAATTGATCCAGATAGGTTCATCAAGGCCATAAAAGCTACCAGGGCATTAGTCAGCCTAAACGGCATCACTAGAAACTCAAAATGCCCATACCTGCTTTTGAATACACTCTTAGGTACATCAGCCTCAGCTATCTTCAACTGATAGTACCCTGATCTCAAATCTAGTTTAGTGAATACCTGAGCTCCCTAAAACTAATCAAGCAAATCATCAATTCTGGGCAGCAGGTACTTGTTTTTCACTATCACCGAATTCAACTGCTTATAGTCAATGCATAACCTCAAAGTCCCATCCTTTTTCTTCACAAACTGCACTGGGGCTCCCTAAAACGAAACACTGGGTCTAATAAAACCCTTTTCTAGTAACTCCTAAAGCTGAGTCTTTAACTCCTTCAGTTCTACAGGTGCCATCCTATATGGGGAAATAGATATAGGAGCAGCACCTAGAACTAGATTAATTGTGAACTTCATTTCTCGATCTGGTGGTAAACTAGGTAACTCATCGGAAAACACATCCAGGAATTCCCTAACCACTAGAATGTCCTATACACTCTGCTCTGCTTTAGTATCAATGAAGTGGGCCAGATAGGCCTCACATCCTCCCTGCATCAATCTCAGTGCACTTATGAAAGATATCATCCTGGATGGCACCACTTAACTAACTCCTCTAAATACTGTTCTCGGCTGACCAAGAGATTCCAGTACTACCTCTTTGGTGTAGCAGTTCATGATGGCCCTATAAGCAGTGAGCCAATCCATGCTTAGGATAATGTCTATTTCTCTTGATTGTAATATAAACAAGTCTACCTCCAACTCTGCTTGATCGATCCATGCTTAGGATAATGTTTATTTCTCTTGACTGTAATATAAACAAGTCTACCTCCAACTCTACCTAGAGGTGTACACACCTCTAGCCCATACTGTATCATCTCCCTAGTACAATGCAACCTACAAGCTAGATGCGGTGAGATAAAGGAGTGTATAGATCCTGGATCTAGCAGTGCAAATACCTCAAAGTCATAAATAAGAAGTGCACTTGCCACATCTAGTGAGTCTTGAGCCTCCTGCCTAGTCATAACATAGACCCTGGCCTGGGATTACGATCGGATACCTTGCCCCTCGGTCCTCATAGAAGAACTTCTAGAACTCACTCTGCCTCTACCTCGGCCTTTATTTCCAGATCCACTACCTCTGTTCTGCTGGACCATAGCGACACTCCTAAATCGCCCACTCACACCAGACTGAGCTCCCAAAGTAGTAGGACAATCCCTGATCCGGTGGTCAAAGGAGCCGTATTTGAGGCAAGCTCCAGTTACCTTCCAACACTTACCACTATGCCTCCTCTCACAATGCTCACATACTGGAAACTGATTCTGTACTGCACCCCTTTCACTGCCAGTCTGTGAAGATCTACCCATCTGCCCAGATCCTGACTGCTTAGATCCACTTGGTGGTCTGAATGATCTATTCTGGAGCTTACTGAATCTTTCGCCAGAACTTCCCTGACTCTCACTAGGCCTCTTCTCTTTGGACCCTTGCCCAGTCTCTAATTGTCTCTCTCTCAGTAGCTGCTTAATTTTAATTGAAGCAACTCTCAAATCAGTAAAAGTACCCAAATTTAAAAGCATCAACCTTGTTTTGATCTCCATCGTGGTCCATCCTCAAACCTCCTGCACTTGTCTTCTTCTGTAGGGATCAAAGCAGTAGCATAACCTATCAACTCATTAAACCGGATCTCATATTCAGTCACTAACATCCTACCCTATTTCAATTCCAAGAACTTCTTTATCTTCATGTCCAAGTAGATCTTGGGCATGTAATTATCTATGAAGACCCTCAGAAAGTCTTCCCATTTCAATTGGCAAGGCCTGGTGGTACTACCTGGGATAGTCTTCCACCACTAATAAGTTGGGCCCTACGGTAAGGACACTGCATAGTCAAACCTCTCATCTAACTCGCATTCCATCTGATCAAAAACTCTCTCAGTCTTTTCCAACCATCGTTCGGCTTCAGCAGGGTATGTTTTCCCATAGAAGTCCACAGCTCCCTGCTTCTGCAGTCTATCATACCTCCTCCCCTTTCTCTTGGCAACTCTAGGAGGCATCTCCTCAGATCGAGGTCCCGAGGACTCCATAATGGCTCCTACCGATCTTTGGTCAACTGGTTGATCAATTTGATCACCTAGAGCAGATGACCTATAACAAACAATAATTTCAATCATTTTCTGCACTTCTCATGATATTTCATGCTTAACATTTCTATATGTCTCAACAAATGCCAACCATGCTCTGATACCACCTAAATGTAGCTCCCCCTTATTACAGGTTACATACCGGGATGCCTGGAGGTCATTCCGGTACATATCCTATGATAAAGGTGGGCGACCATCGATCGCTACATTCACTTCACATGGCATCATATCATTATTTAATTATAAAGCATCATAAGAAAATCATAATATTTTAAAATCCAACCTTTTCCTCATTTCATACCGCAAGTCTACATTGTACCTTTGAGCCTTTTCCACATGTACATCATCAAAACGTAGTACAAAAGTACTACACGAAAGAGGAAAATATTTATACAATCTAGCTGAGCCGTTTAAAAATCCCAGCTAACCGACCTTTGAGCCATTACTTCTCTTGCCAAAACATAATCCACACGATTGGTAGAGCCTCTCAGTAGCTAGAGTTGTCTCTTGGTCCTAAAAAGACAAAGTTGCAATTTTGGTCAGTTTTGCGAACCAATGAGGTAACCAACATCGATGGTTCACTCAATTCATACATCATTTCGCATAAGAAATAATCACATTTTCTCATAATTGATCATATATCACATTTTTACTTAAGCATAGGCAATTATGCATTTCAATTAATCAACCATACTAAACAAAATGCAAATAGAATGTTCATGAGACTCCTTTCCAATTATTACATTGTTATGACCGAGTGCCTAAACTGTCCTTTATCTATTTTGGATACCGGGTTCATTGATGAATGCCCCTTATCCAGTGAGGATATAGGACTTATTTTACATAGTGAGCCTTAGGCTCTTAATCACTGTCTGAGCTCGAGGCTCTTTTCACACTTTGAGCTTTAAGCTCTGATTGGTGGCTACTCTGGTCGCAACTGTCATTATCTGATTGTGCACTCATGTATGGAAATATTATAATCAACCAATCAATTCAAGAAGCAATTAGTTCTTCCCATTCATATACAAGTAGCACTTCCAATACAGTCCTGAATATAAAACTCCTCAGACAATCAATTGTCCGGAATCAATACAATCAATTTCTCATTCATTCAATCATTTCAAAACAGAAATTAAGCAAACAAGTAATTAAGTAAGACCGTCTAGGTTACACATAATTTGCTCTCGAAGCTAATGCCTGGAAGTTCCGGCAACGTCTGGAGGTTGACATTTCAGTTGCTCCTCTATATTAAACACCATACACATATATCACAATTTGTACAATCATAAGTGTTTAATAATGCACATGTATGAAATGAATTATGTACAATGCATGTTCATGACAATCCCGAGTATCTTCCCATAAATTTCATCACAAAATCATTCTCATAGCAAAAATCATCTAAGTATAATTTCTACTTAGGTTTATGCCTCACTAACAACATTAAATTCACAATTCATTTCTCATTGAATCATTTCAGAATTTTCCAAAACACACTTTCAGGTCTACTGTTTACATTCAATCAAAAGATGTAAATGATGTATTTTGGTCATACTCTCTTCTAGAAAATTGTTCCTCTATGTCTTATGTTTCTATTGATACCAAAACCACTCAATTTGGTTCAGTAATGTGGAAGATATGCCTTAAATATTTTCAGGTTGTTCATATTCAAAAATAGTGTACTATGCATAATTTCCTTCCCAAAATTAACAATCTTATAATCAAATTCAGAATTTGATTTCTGCATATAATTTGTATCCCTATGTCTCTTGTTTATTCTAAATCAAAAAGATATTGCCAAATAAACCATCGGATGTTCAACACCCCTGAAAACTTCAAAATCACTATCATGCAATTCTTCTTCGTCTTTACCAAAATCTCCACTTCAAACCTCCATTCTTTTGATCCAGAACTCCAAAAATTCCAAATTTTATATCAATGGAAATTTAAAAGAAATATCTACAACTTTCATGAATACCATTTTGTCAAAATCCATCTAGATCAGTATAGTAAATTCATGGAAGTTTCAGATCAGAATTTTACCTCTCTTACTATTCATTCCTAGAAATTCTCAGACTTTATGTCAATTTTTAAGACTCTTAACAACAGAATTAAAAAATTTTATCCTGTTGAAAAATATAGCCATATCTTTAGTTTAATCCAGATTAAAAATCAACTCAATTGAACAACTCTAGAAGAAGTTATGGCTAAAATTCTGAGGCATACGCAGTGAACATTTTTCTGCTAACATTTTCCAGATTTTCAAACTTTCAACATTTACATCTAACTCATCTAATACCTAGATTGTCTCTTCCATTTGATTTCCTCATCATTCTTTACTCAATTCAATTAAAATTCTACACTCAACCATTCATGACACCCACATACCCAAAATACCATTTCATGAGATTAACCTCTAATTATCATCACAAATGCTTCATTTAACCATACCCATGATATTTAAGACATAACTTACTTGATTTCTCTTCAAAATCTTTGAAAAAACACCAATCCTATCTTTCTTGACAGCCCGTGTACATCGCGATTTCAAGGTGGAAGGTTGGTTTTCTTATGGGGAATAAGGAAGACAAGAAGGAGAGAGTATCAAGTGAAAGATGAGAACAAAATGTTGATAGTCGGGTGAGTGATCATGAGAGTGAAGAAGAGAAGAAGAAAAGAGATGGAGAAGCCACAAAAATGAGAAAGAAATGAAGAAGAGAGAGTCACGAAGTGGGTAGAGAACGCAAGAGTGAAAATGAAAGAGAAAGCACTTATTGGTCTTTCAATTTGGAAAGCATCGCGAAAGACAAAACATGGAGGGACTTTAAAATTAAAAGAATAGTGCTCCAAGACATGGTCACTTGCCATATGTCATAATCCTATGGATTCAACTAGTTCTTTTGTTAAACTAATCCAATCAACTACAATTTCTACTCCAATTGTCTCTAAATTTCAATGACATAAGTTATTAAATCTCAAAGTCATTAGTAAAAATTTTCACTGCCATTTGATTCTTAATTCTACTACTATTTGTCAATTGTCTTGCCACTTGGCATTTTTCCTAGTCCAAAATTTACCCATATTTTCAAAAATTTTCTAAAAATCTGCAAAAACTCTAAATAACTAAATACACTCTGCAAAACAATTTTTAACATATAAAAACCACAATTCTCCCCAAAATCACATTCATAATTCAATTATAAATCAATTATACCCGAAATGCCTATGAATGCATATACAATTATTTTCATGTGCAAAAATTCAATATTCACGAGTATGAGCATATCATATGATGCATGAGCATGAAAAATCTATTTCTAAGCTCTCATTAATCACTTATATTTACTATTCTAACTTCCAAAAGTAACGGGATGTTACGCCTGTTCTCTCCCTGAACTGCCAGTTTGGAACCAAAAATCTCCATAAACTTGTCCAACTTACTCTCCATTGCTTCAATTCGATCTTGTTGAAATTCAAATAGGTCTTGATGTCCCATGTGAGTACTTGCATTGTTAGACCAATATAATTCTTGGTGGTTTTGCCATCTCGCAGTGCATATGTTCCAATAAGAATCGATACTTTCCCAACCATACTGCACATCATTGTATTTTGTAAAAGTTCCTTGCTCCCTATAATAATTATCTTCAGCATTGTTTTTTTATTCCTTCTTGACATCTAGCTCTTTAAATTTCTCATTCCTCATTCTAAGATGTCCTGATGTGTCTCTAATTTACGCCCTAAACTTCTTCTTTACTAATTTCTGTCGATTTTTGTGACTCCTTGTGTTCATGAACCTACATATACACAAGGAAAAGTATCAAACACTCTTAAATCAAAGTATTCTAAATTAAAAAAGATGCTAAACAATCAATCCCTAGCAACAGTGCCGAAATCTTGTTGTTGGATTGTAAAACCTATCTACTTGTTTTACACTCAAAAATCGCAGGTGAACGGGTCGTGATTAAAGAAGTGTATAAAGAAAAACCTATAAGTTTTATATCATCTCTTCATTGCATTCTTGATTGGATCAGGCTAACTTCACATATGATCATCCCATGAGGTGGAAGAGGATATTCTAAATTCACTAACCTTTTGGGAAAGGACTTCTAAGCTTGTAATATCTTTTTCATATAGGTCGAGCTTATCATCTCTTTTAGTAATCCTAAAATCACACATATTGATGTAGGTGGAAAAAAAATATAAATTTATCCTTTCAATCATAGATTCTTTTTGGAATCTCCATCAGATGATACCCGAACCTAAAACTTAAGCTAAAACAACTAGGCATGGTTCCTGTAGTCTTACACTAGAGCATATATTTGAAGAGCTTAATGAGCTCAGTGAGTGTTGATCATTTTACTGAAAGTTAAACCTTTCATATTATCATAACTGAAATAATCCCATACAACAAGAAAGCTTGTGGCAAAGTAGTCGCCATAACATTCATCCTTGCATCGTCAAATCTAGTAACAACATAAGAGTTTGTAAGCCACAATTTCAATTTTTTGAAATTCTATTTTGAAATGCTTTTCAAAATTAATCTCATAACATACAAGTTTTCATTTTCCTTTTTCCTTTTTCCTTAAAACAATATACAGTGATAGCAATAAGGCTTTATAAAACTTTTATACTGAAAATAAGTCAACCACTAGAATTGGTACTGTATGATGCCTTTCAAATTACTTTTAACTTTCATAATGACAGAATTATTATTTTCATGAATTGTCTTACTCAACTAGTTTCTTTACCATATGGTACACTAGGCATAAAGTTACTGAGTTGGTTCTACATCACTTACTCGTAACTAAACCATTAGTTGCTGAGCTGCTTCTACATCGCTTACCAGTAACAGGTTAACCGCTATAAACTGGTGGTTACGGAGCTGGTTTCGCTTTGCTTACCTACGATTAGTTAATCACTATTTATGGAGTTTGCTCTACATCACTTACCCTTAATAGACTAACCACTATAAACTAGTATAATAACAAGTATAAAACCTAACAATGTACTATGGGATAATAATCATTTCTTTTTCATCAACCAATAACATTATTTTAATGAAACATCAAATCATATGAAATTTAACATTCAAACTTCAATTCATATATTGCTAAAATATACGCTTATACTAGTGATATTCACTTGTAAGGTATCATTCACACAAAAATCATAATCATATCATATAAAGTCGCATATCATCAATTCTTTTGTAAAGAATTTATTCAAATAAAACAATTAAAAATATATTCACAACTTGCTATTTTCCTTTTTACCACTTTGAAATTTTCAGTTGGTTTCATTTTCTGATCTAAAAACCTAATACAAATACATTCAACTCTTTAATATATTTTCTAAAAAGAAACACCATAAACCATGTCAACTTTATTACTTTCCACATATACTCCATATACTAATTTTTCTCCAAATAATAACAAAATACTTCATTTAATATTTCCAATACCACAAATACACTTAATGACCATCCCTAATTATGTTCACACGGTCATTACATTATAACCACACTTTTATACAAAAAATGCCTTTAAGGCTAAACTTAACATATTTAACATTAAACTTTTCCAATTCAATTTCATTTGCTTTCTAACTGTAACGCCCCTTACCGCAAGGAACACACCGGGACATCCAAAGGTCATTCCGGTATGTATCCTATGATAAGGGTGAGCTACTATTGATCACTATGTTCACTTCACAAGGCATCATATCATTACTCACATATAAAGCATCATAAGAAAATCACAATATTTTAAAATCAACCTTTTCCTCATTTCATTGCACAAAACCGAAACTCTATATTGTATCTTTCAACACTTACTACATATACATCATCAAAACCTAGTACAAAAGTACTATATGAAAGAGAAAAATATACAAAGTCTATCTAATATGTCCAAAAATACCCGTTGACCACTTTTGAGCCATGATTTCTCTTGCCAAATCATAATCTACAAGATTGGTAGAGCCTCTCGGTAGCTAGAGTCGTCTCTCGGTCCTGAAAAGACAATGTTACAATTTTGGTGAGTTTTGCGAACTCAATGAGGTAACCATCATCAATGGTTCACTCAATTCATGCAACACAACAGTTCACATAGCACATATTTCACAAAATTGTACTTTACATCAATATCACATTTTCACTTAAGGATAAGCAATTTTGCATTTCAATCAATCAAACATACTTAAATAGATGCATATGAAATGCTCATGAGACTCTTTTCTAATTATTATATTGTTGTGACCGATTTCCTGAACTGTCCCGTAACCATTTTGGATATCGGGCTCATTGATAACCACCCTTTGTCTGATGAGGATATAGGGCTCATTTTACATAGTGGGCTTTAGGCTCTTAATCACTTCCTGAGCTTGAGGCTCCTTTCCACACTTTGAGCTTTAAGCCCTTATCGGTAGCTACTCTGGTCACAACTGCTGTTATCTGATTGTGCATTCATGTATGGAATGCATCTACCACAATCAATCATATTATGAAGGACACAGTTCTTCACATTCACATATAAGCAGCACTTCAATATCTCCATCCAATATCACAATCATCGGACCTTCATTATCCAAAATCAACAGTCAAGCCACATTCATTCAATCATTTCAAAACAGAATTTAAACAAACAAGTAATTAAATAAGACTGCTTAGGTTACTCACTGTTTGCTCCAGAAGCTATTACCTCAAAATCCCAGTAACATCTAGAGGATGGTGCTCAATTCGTTCCTCTATATTATGTAAAACATACACATATATCATAACATGCATAAGTATAATTTTTCAATAATGCACATGTAGGAAATGAACTATGCACAATGCATGTTCATAACAATCTCAGGTATCCTTCCATCAGTTTCTTCACAAAAATATCTCTCATATCAAAACTCATCTAAGTATAATTCATACTTAGGTTTATGCCTCATTAAAACCATTAAAATCACAATTCATTTCCCATTGGCTTACTTTCAGATTTTTCCATGACACTCTTTCGGGTCTACTGTTCATGTTAAATCAAAGAGTGCAATTGATATAATTTGGTTATATCATCTTCTAGGAAAGTGTTCCTCAATCATACAAAGCCTATCCTAGGATAATTGGCATAACTCTCTCTACAAATCTCGGCTTAAGATAATCTTAGGACGATTTCAAAAAGGATTTCGAAATCTGCCAATTTTGTGAAGACTTGAAGACAAATTCTATTGTCTGAAGGGTCAAAATGGACCAGATGATAGCATTAGACAATAGCGTATAGAAGAAGAAGTTTCAGTCATATAAGCAGAAAGTAGACTAAGTAGAAAGTAGACTAAGCAAAAAGTAAACGAAGCAGAAAGTAGACGAAGAAGAAAGTAGACGAAACAGAAAGTAGACTAAACAGAAAGTAGACGAAGAAGAAAGTAGACTAAGCAAAAAGTAGACGAAGTAGAAAGTAGACTAAGAAGAATGTAGACGAAGCAGAAAGTAGCTAAGTAGAATGAAGACGAAGCAGAAAGTAGACGAAGCAGAAAGTAGACTAAGCAGAAAGTAAACTAAGCAGAAAGTAGATGAAGCAAAAAGTATACTAAGCAGAAAATAGACAAAGGAGAAAGTAGACTAAGTAGAAAGTAGACGAAGCAGAAAGTAGACTAAGTAGAAAGTCAACCTAAGACGATACTATCTATACTCCTCAACTCAAAATCCTTTTTTTAGAACATCTCTTAGTCTTCATCAACTCTCGTACAAAAACCTATATATTCATACATGCCTAGTGAAGAAACAGAGCATATCACCTTTCCATATCTAACTCTCTATAGTAATCCTATACATCATTTCATTGCTATTTCAACTCCAAGAACCATTTCCACAACACCTGGTCTCACCATATCCCAATTTTCATCCCCTTAACACAGTGTTCAAGAATATAGATATACGTAAATGCTATGACCATGCCATAAATTCGTCAACTTTATTTCAAAAGTCCACAACTCTAACAATTTTATTCACTACTCACTTGTTGAAGACTCCAAAAGCTTCAACTATCTTCAAGCCTTAACTCCGTACAATATTTCGTAAACCCCTATGAACACCAACCAACTTCTAGTTTTTCTTAAGGCAGAAGAAACACTTAGTAATAGAGGAAATGGTGAGGGATATGAAAAATCAAAGTTAACACTCAGAGGAGTTTGAAGAAAAACTCTGTGTATGGGAAGAAATTCGGAGAAGATGATAACAAGGAAAGAACTTAGGAAAAGAAAAAATCCCTTTTTAACTCTCAAATTACTCAAACTTACTTCTGACAAATAATAAAGGCAACTTTACACTTGTCAATTTTCCTAAGGTCTAAGTTCTAACTTAGTTTCTTTTGAAACTAACTCCTTTTAACTCTTATCTTTATAATCCAACTATCTCCAAATCTTCATTTGATTTCTTCTCTTCTTTTTCCTATTTTCCATAATACTCTATAAATTACAAAATAGATCCTAAATTCACCAAAATTCATAAATATAATAATTCCACTAGTCAATAAAATTTTAAAAATAAATAAATTCCAAATTCACAATTTTTCCAAAAATCACAACTCAGTCTAAATATACCAGGAATCATTCATAAATGTATGTACAATTATTTTCATGTGCAAAACCTTCACTATACACGTGTATTTGCATGCCATACTATGCATGAGCATGAAAAATTTATTTCTAAGCTCTCATTAATCACTCATACTTACTATTCTAACCTCCCAAAGGTAACAGGATGTTACACTAACACTTAAAACCAATCCAAATTAACCTCCATTACATTTTAATAAACACATTTAAGCCATATAACTTTAGTAACAAATTTTTATAAAATCAAGTACCCTTAGCCAAATTTCAACCAAAATTAATTCCAAATCAATTATGTTTCATTTCTTTACTTCATTAGCATCAAAATCATGCTATGAACATCATAAAGCATCAAAATAGAATTTTGGATCATAACATATTAAAAATCCTAACCTTGGCTGAAAATTCATATTATCATTTCCATGGTTTTTCTTTCATTATTTCATCATTAAACTAACTTCCTAATGTCATTCATTAATCTTAAATCATCAAATGGAAAAATAAAACATAGGCAATAGATCTCACCTTTGGCCAAGGTTCCATAAGTTAGTTTTTTTGATTTTTCTTCTCCTAATCACTTTCAATGCAATGAAACCTTGATATCTCATCAAAAGGATGTGAATCACAACAACTATAACCCAAAAAATCAAAAATTTTAATAAAATTAGTAAGATTACCACCACATTTTCTTCTTCCCCTTCACTTAAATGGCTATGGGATCACATTGGATGCTTGATTGGAGGTAGAAGAGCATGAAAAACTCTTTGGAACACTTCTCCATGTGGAAATATTTTTCACCCGAAATTTATCCAAAAACATTATTTACTGTAATCATCTGGATTTCATTAAAAAGTATCACTTAAATCTTTAAAGCACATTTTAGGGCTTTTGAACCTCGTTCATATTCATTTCGTATCCTTTCGAATTTTTTAAAAAATGTTCTAAAAATTTTCGATGAAGTTCAGAACCATCTATGGTATATCCGTGATCTTCGTTATAACCTCAATAATACTTTTAAACACTTCAATTATTCTAATATACCATAAATTGAACATACTTTACAAAATGCATGTACAACACATTGCACAATATAATAATTGAACTAGGATATTACAATTTCTCTCCTCCTTATAAAAAATTTCGTCCTCGAAATTTTAAACAACCTTAGTTATCTCAAAATTATAGATATTGATTTTGCATCTTTTCTTTTTTATTTCCACTTTATCAATCACTTCATAGGGACCAATATATCGTGGGCTTAACCTCTCACATTTCCTAAAATAGGCTCTTCCTTTCTGTGATGATATTTGAAAAAATTCTTTGATTTTTCACTTTAAACACTAAATTTTCCTCCATATCTACACCTAGCTCTACTGTCGATTTTAGGTAAAATCAATTCAACCTAAGAAAATTTTGATCTTATTTTTGGTTATCTGAACTAGTTCATCCAAACTAATTTTCTTTCGTCTATCTCATCCTTATATACTAGCACTCTACATAATTATAAACTTCTAATCACTTACAACTTGATTAATCTATCAAGAGAATACCTACTTTATATGGTTAGGAAATGGGCAGATTTTGTAATTCTATCATTTATCTCTCATATAATATCATATATGCTTAGATTTTGAAAAATTTTTACCATTAAATCCTTTATAATATGCTTCCATTTCCATTCCTAAATAGGGAGCGGCTGAGCAATTTTTTATTGGTTATTTGGATTTTAGCCTTGATTTATTAATTTAACAAGCATTTGAACATATACTTTTCTATCATCCTTTTTTCCTACCTTATCATAATGCACTTTCAAGGTAGGATGCCTCTTTGTGCTCCTCAAATGCATAGCACACAATTGTGACTGATTTAATCTAGAATTTCTTTCTTAAGTGCAACTATGACTAGTACACACAATTCCTGACCTAGCATCAATGTAATGTTACCTTTTAATAAAATTCCCTAGAATTTACAACTTATCTACATATAAAATTCCTTTTTCTAAATCACTGCTTTTGCATTCTCACTAGTAATTAGTTTAGTCACAACTTTGCTAACTTATTCATACATCAAACTATCCATTTAACATTATTAAGATTCACATCTACTTAGATTACAACTAATGAAACTTTTGATTAGGGATCTCCACAAAACAATTTTTCTTGAGATACTTCTGAATAATAAACATTTCCTGTCTCATTATCTCTAATTATAAACAAAACTCAATAATATCTTTCTTGCATTTCTTATGCCACACATGGGCTCCTTAGCTTTCGAACCTCAAATCCATAACCACTAATGAACTATTTACTATACCTTTATCATTTCCCATTATACTCTTTAGAAGCAAATCATTCATTTAAAATCATATCTTAACACACTAATATAATTTCCTATTTACATAAAACCCATTCAATTATATTAAAGTTCAAATTTTACTATCTCATAAGGTTGATTGCAAAAACAAACTACTTGTTTTATGCTAAAAACCATAAGTATACGGGTCGTTACTTACAGTAAAAAGTAGATATCGTCCTATAGAGTTGTGCTTAGGCACCACTTAATTTAAGTTGTGTTTGTTTAAGACTCAGAGAAAAGAATAAAAAGAAATAGAAACTGCCTAAGTGAACATAACAAGTAAATACAAGAAATTGATTCAAGAATTGCAAAGCGAAAATTTCAAAAAAATAGAATTAAACTAAGCAGTCACACATGTCATAATAGAAGTCTATCAAGAAAGTTAATCAAGTTATCAGAGAGGGGATTTTACCTAGCCATTTATATGTTTGTGGGGTGTCAGTTCTAGATGATCATAGGGATGATTACTCTCTCTCAAGTTATAACCATTAACCCCTAAATTGTAAACCCTAATCGAATTCTGGAACTTGCAATCTCTCAATTGATAAATTACCTACAATTCTAGTTTGTTCTAAAGCTTTCTAATAAACAATCTGGTCTCACACAGGATCTTTCTTTATGAAATTACCGACTACATTGATTAAATGGTCAATTAGATTACCCAACTCTCATCAATCCAATTTGATTATTTTTATCTGGCTTACCCTCTCGGTTTATGACCGAAACACTCAAACACATTAATCAATCATAATAACCAAACCAATAAAAAAATATATATCTAAATCAACGTTAACTCAAAGTAAAATCTTGAAGGAGAGTTTAGAACATTACCAACAACACGAACTCCATTTCCATATAATCCATCTCAAATTTATACATTTAAATAAAAAAGAAATGAAGAGAAAATGGAACTTAGGTTAGACAAATTAGGAAGGAAGCAGCATCAAGATACCATATGATCCGAGGAGCAACAGAGTTGGGATTCACTTCTTCTTCTTCCTTCTTCTCCCTCTCTCTTTTCTTTCTCTCTCTTTTTAGGTTTTTCAAATAGAGGCTGGTTGATCTTCTTTCTAGGGATACATCATAATGCTTTTATAGTCTTTTCTGGGGTCTAAAATGCCCAAAATGTCCCTCAAAAACTTGAATCTGGAAGTGAGTCTATGTTTGTCTGCTCATAGAATGGCCATGATCATGGCTAGTTTGTTTGGCTCTTTGTCATCATTGTGGTAGTTTCCTTATGATTGTGTCCCTGTGCTAAAGCTTCTGTCACGATCATGGCCCTGGGTTATTACCTGGGTCTTCTTCGATTCTCCTCCGAATGTCCTGAAGCACTAATGAACTCATCAC